>MU228385.1:369379-384603 GCA_018584345.1 Thuja plicata | reverse complement strand
ATTCTAGCCTGACCTTTCTGATAATTGCACCAAGTATACCAGAGACCAGGATTATTGTTTTTGTTCCCCGTTAACGGGTCAAAAAGAGATTTAGAAAATTTAAAATTGTTCCAAGCAAGTTTTTCCTGTTCTTTCCAGGAGAAGGGGAGACCCCCCATCTTATCCTCTTGATCCTCTATCATATTAAAATCACCTCCAAAAATCCAAGGGATATCCGGGAGCGAGCAGAGCCAAGACCAAAACATAGATCTTTCATTATAATCATTGGTAGCATATATAGAGCAGATACCAAAATCCATATCATTATGATTGAAAATCAACCAAATAGCTTTGTTACAGGGAGAAAAGCCAAAGCTCTTAATTTTAGGTCCCCATCTAGGGCTAACTAAAATCGCAACTCCTCCTCTCCCCTGAGGATGATTAGTGCATAATTTGACAGCATCCTTCCAAATAAAGTTTAGATTGGATTCAAGATTGAATCCAGTGGATTTGATTTCTTGCAGCATAATAACATCAATATTCTTAATAGAACTGAGAAAATTTTTAACCACAAATTTTCTATCGGGACATTCAAGTCCTCTAATATTCCATGAAATACAATTCATTGAGAAAGAGTTTTAGGGATGGACGCTTCAGAAACAACTACATCCTCCATAGGAGAAGCATTATCAGGGATATTTTGATTCTGCTTTTTATTATTTTTATTTTTATTTTTGGAGCCAGGAGGTCTCCCTTTCCTCTTTGTCGTGAGGATATCCTCATTATCCAAGAGCAAAGGAGAAACCACATCCTGCTCCACACGCTGATTGGAAGCAGGCGTCGCTGGTATGACCTCAAAGAAAAATTCATCAGATATTTCTTGAAGATCTTTGACAAGGATCTTTGTGTTGGGGGCTTTTAAGGTAGGGTGAGAAACCTTATTGGTTTCCTGCACAGCCGTATTGACCAAAGGGGGAGAAACCATAGTGGCTTCCTGCACAACTTTATTAATCAAGGGGGTAGAGGACTTTGTAGAGTCTTGTAACTTATCTATCGACTTAACTAATGAAGGAGGCGGGACCATATTTGAAGCTACATTATTCTTGGTAGACCTATTTTTTCTCTTTTTTGTAACTTCCTGAAATCCATCGACATCCACCATACCAGTAACAAAAGCATTGTTAAAAGAGGGAGTCGGCAGAGGGGAGAGAAGTGACTGTGATGAAATGAGAGGGGGAGGCGAAGGGTTAGGTTTAACGGAGGAAAAAGGGATCGATTGAGTGGGGGTAGGGTTAATCGCCAAAGAAGGGTTTTTTGGGGCTTTATTCTTGATGATGGGACAATCTTTTCTCAGATGCCCCTCTTTTCTGCATAAAAAACACGCATTTAACCCGCCTAGGGTTTCAACAGGGCAAGAAATCTTCTCCTTATCAATAGTGATAGAAATTTCTTTGGGTAAATCATGGCCAGGTTTCAGAGCAATAAGAATCCTAGCATCAAGATGGGGAACCAGCCTAGCCGAATCATCCATTCGAATAAATTTACCAAGAGGTTCAACCAGATAGGGAATAAAACACCACAAAAAGGGAGGTATATTCTTAATGAGAACCCATCTGGGGGCTGATAAGGCAACTATCTCATCTAGATTAGCTTCAGCATTCCATGCCAAAGCTCTAAATGTTGTGTTACCTACAGTCCAATATTCCTTTTTTAAAACCGCAACCTGCGAATCATTATTATTAAAGAAAACCACAAACAAGCCTTTTTGTATTTGCCTACAAAATGAAATTTGATAGCCTAACTTCAGATTCCAGTAATTATAAAACCAGTCATCTAAAAATTTCCTTGCAGGAACCTTGTCAATTTCTACAGCAGAGAAGAAAATGGCAGTGTTCTTCAATCTTTCCTTTTCCCTTAAGATCTCAGTTAACATTTCTTGGTTCGGGGTAACATGAAATGAAGAAATGTCGGCAGATTGCTTACTGTTTGTTGAGTTTTCATCACGCGAGAGTGAGGTAAAACGGGCTCCAGAGACAATCGCCAGAGTTGATTTAGCGACTGCCTCCAAGAAGGACCTCGGTTTACCTCCTGCACTGTTGCTATTTCTGGAAACATTGCTAACACTATTAAACGGAGCATTGTTTATGGTCACAGAAGGGTTTACGTTTGGTGGAACAGCGCCTGCAGAAAAATTAAATGGTAAGGTGATCTTAGGGTTTAAGGGAAAGGAAGGATCACACCTGTTAGGGTCCTTGTTTACTGGATCGCCATTAACAGCGCCCCCATAATTTGCCGCCTTGCTATTAACACTGCTTTCCAAAACTGCCACCTTGTCATCGTTTCGGTTGCCAGCAGGATCTGCGGGCGGGTCACCGTCAGGCATCCCTTCGCCAAATTCAATCACAAACTTGCTAATTCGCTCCGCAGTCTAATTCGCCAATTCGCTCCGCAGTCTCCAGTCTTATCATAAATATTATAAAATAACATATATTTATATTATAAAAAATATTGTCTAAAATTTTAGAATTTATTAATAATTTAAAATATTATATTTAAGATTTTATAAAAATATAGTCCAATACAGCCATCACATTTCAGGCCTCTATAAATAATACGAGCTGAGTCATCTTAATTAAATATATCTGAAAAAATATGATAGATATCAATGTCTGGCTATCATACTAATTTGTCAAATCTAAGATAGATCCTCCAAAAAAAAATAAAAATCTCTGATATTTTAACACAATCATATTTAAAAAACTAAATTAATTATGAGATTCTTTTATATACGAATATTATGATATCTTCACAGTAGAAGATCAGATATGAAAAAGTCTATGAAATTAATTTTATCATGTGTTTTGTGGTCCCTTAGACTGATGGTCTGACGGACGTCATTAAAATTCTTCATTCAGTCTTTTTAGCCCATAGATTACCAAAATACCCAAGTTCTTCATTAATTTCTTACCAATACTTGAAATTGAAGTCAACAGAGCTAGACATTGGCAGCATTCCAGGCTAGATTATAAATATTCTCATCAAATTTCAAAGATAACAAATTCTGTGGACTCATCCGGCAGAATTTAAAGAGAACTCTGTAAAATAGAAAAGAGGAGCATCCTTTGTTTAGTATGGGGATTGCATATTCACGGGAGAGAATATCATTTCTCTGTCGTATGACAATTAGGCAAGGCGTTTATTCCCCCCTTTCATTCACTCCTGTTTGAAACTGATATCGATAAGGTATATTCTTTCTGATGTGGCAATTACATTAGTTGAAGCGTTGTCATTCAGGAAGTGTAGAATCTTTTGATACCTATTCGATACAATGCATTTATATGCTCATATTTAAGAAGCTTGCAACAGAATAAAAAATGGATTGGCAGACCTCCTTTCAATTGATAAGGTATGGAACTCTTTCTGAATATAATGAGCAAAATTTTAATTGATGTGCAAAGGTAAAGGCACTGCCAATTGTACATCTAGAGCTTAGGTTTAGAAATACATTTTGTCCATCAAATAGAGTTGACAACCAAACTGTGAATCTACAATGCTACCTCTGCCTCAACATCGCCTTTTCACTTTATCTGCTGATGAAGTCAACAAATATAGCGTAAATTCTTCGAACTGAAAATTTTATGGAATTCAGTAACAGGCTGAATCTCAAGGAGAGGCAATCTTAACAACGGTTAATGGATTACAATTGTCGGAATCAAAAGGGAAGGAAAGGGGAAGCATGGCTAGCTACTTGAAAATTTTCTGGAATTCAGTAACAGGCTGAATCTCAAGGAGAGGTAATCTTAACAACGGTTAATGCATTAGAATTGATGAAATCAAAAGGGAAGGAAACGGGAAACATGGCTAGCTACTTGAAAAATTTCTGGAATTCTGTAACAGGCTGAATCTCAAGGAGAAGTAATCTTAACAATGGTTAATGCATTAGAATTAACAAAATCAAAAGGCAAGGAAAGGGGAAACATGGCTAGCTACTTGAGTTGAACTTGCTTTCAACAGAATTCCCCATTGAATTAGCAGCAAAAGGATCTGATTTGACTCATCTGAAAAGATTTTTCCAGTGGAAAGTAGCCTCAGTTTACATAAAAAAATGGACAACTTATGCCGAATAAACACTGAGGCAAGCATACATCTGAACATCGAGACTGGTTATCCCATTTCTATACAAAACTGTTCAATGCCTCCAATTTTTTTTCAAATGCTTTTCGGATAAAAATTTGAATCTTGAATAAGATAACAATGTACTTCTTGATAGTCTGCCCTAACAAAGGACATGGGATAAACACATTTTAAAGGTGTTTTATACAGTGACCGATGTTGATCAAGAAAAGTAAGCTTGGCTAGTTCCTCCTACATTGGGTCGACCTTATCCAGTTTAAAACAGGAACACAGTCTATTGAATTGACAAAGTACCTGCCATTGATAACATCAGTATCAGATCTGAAATCCTCACTGACATCAACCATGCAAAAATCAACAAATGAAGATCTGGAATCATTTATCACTCATAGGGATACCGACACAAAGTGCTTGAGCTTCAACTCTGATATGTCACAGAAAGTAATAGAAAAAATTTAAAAAAATACTGTGAACAGGAATACCTGTTTTGAGCTCGATACTGTTTCAAGTCGTTAGACTCTTTGTGGCTATTGCTTTTTACCATTTTAAGTGATTCATAAGTTGATGCATCAAATGAATCATAATATGCATCAGCAATGAAATTCACTATGTTTTCCTGCAGTCACAAGTCATTCAGGTTATACTTTGAATTAAAAACTCAAATATTGTGGAAACAAAACAGTCTTCAATAATGTCTGGTTAAATTTTAATTGCCACACACTAAAGTATATAATTGCACATTCTTAACATTGATTTCAAAGGAACACACGATACATACAGACATGCATCAATACATCTGTCTGTGTATATTTATATGCAGTTGAAGTTGTACATTGTATATATGTGTCTACCAGTAAAACATGGGGACATGTTGCCCACCACCCCTGAGTCCCGCATTTCCGAGAGGGGGACATCTCCAGGATGCAGAGACAGGGACGAGGTATCCCTCGCCACCGCCACTGGGATGTCCGGAGATGGTGGAGATGGCCAGGCATCTCCAGGACGCCCAGGCACCCCTCGAGCATCTCGGTGACATTTGGAAGTCTGCCGTCCCCAGATGTTTCAAAAGTGTATTTGTGTATGTATTTGGCTGATTGAAGGACATTTTCAGATTATTTGCAAACTTAATATGGTCAATTTATGGACAGTGGTGAATGACAGTATCACTGTCCATAAAATATCAGTCATATTTGACACATACAATTCATATGTTAGTATTTAGTATTTGCAATTTGCTATTTTTTTAATTTGCCAAAGTTTTAATTGAAATGTAATTCTTATACATCTTTTCATAACTAGTTTTTCAAGTACTCTATGTATATCAGCACCACTCCCCCACCACCTCCCTGCTGTCGTCTCCCCACCATCCCCAAACTTAGGCCCTTTGTCCCCCCATCCCGAAACTTGGGGGAACACTGGTGTATACAGATGTTCATATGATGTAATCTATTGCAATAAAGCAGTGGCACTAAGTGATGAATCTATCTAAAGGCCAAACTAGCATCCTTACAGAGAAGATAAAAGTCGGCAGAAAGCAAAAAAGTGCCCACTACTAAGGAATATTGTGCTTACATTCGAATAAGTTCTTTATGATTGAAAGCACAATTGCTTTTAACATATAGTATGTAACGTCCCTTATGAAATTGTTTAGGGTTTTGTCTCATTTCTTAAATTGCAAGACTTATTTCTATCTACAGCTTGCACTCAATTCCTTTGTTTGCTACAAATATATGCATTGAATATGATTTGCAAATGTGTATAGTATCAATATCCTTATTTTTATGAGAGAGAGCGTGATTAATGCAAATGTCTGCCACCTTGTTATTAATGAAGACTAATTTGCTGGGGTTTTATTGTCAGATAACAATTCTAATATGATCCTCTGATCTGAATTCAATAACCAAGTTGATGATGGTATAAATGTTTTGGTGGAGATTGTCTTTGATCAACAAATATCGACTATGTACACCTTACATCCCAAATACTTTGTGCAATATAATCACTGATATAATAGATATCAATCTGCGAAAATAGAGGGAATACATATTGATCTGCAAATATATGGATTGAATGAACAACTGCAATATCTCTTTTGACTTTGGTAGAAGTACTGTTCATGAAGATTGTCTTGATCAAATCAATGCAAGATTAACCCTAATGTAACGAGGATCGATCTGAATATAAAAAGAGGTCATATGTACTATACCAATCTGAATATGATAAAGAAGTTCTGATATATTTGTGGTTATTTACATGAATCAAATGGATTAAAAATCTAATCACTATTATAATGATTTACAATGGATGTTATTAATGTTGTTCCTAATCTTTGTCAATCTTGTATATGTGATGATCCAATTCTGAATCTTGTTTATCGCTGTCTCTGATATGTATCCATATTGCTTATGTCATGTTCTTGTTATGTCGCCGTCTCTGATTGAGGCTATTTGCACATGCGATTATTGTTTCTTGTCACTGGTGGATTAATTTCACTTGAGTCCGTACTGTGTGTAACACAGGGACGTGTCCCCCCCCCAAAATCCCCAACGCACCCGGGACGGGGGGGACGCCGTTCCCGCGTTTCTAGCGGTGCCACCAATCAGCCACCATTTGTCGGGGACGTCCCCACGTCCCCCTTTGGGAACGGGGACTCCAAAACGTCCCTCGACCCCAAAAGGGGACGTACAGGTGTCCCCCGTCAAAGCACAAAAATAAAACAATTTAAAAAAAAAACCACAACATTATTAAATTGTTTAGTGTGTAATCATGCTACACAACATTATTATCATGCTACTCAATGTAAGCATCTTTATGATTGGATACTCATAGAACTCTTCCATTTGCTGATTTGACTATTTATAAATTATAATTATAATTCTATTGTTCAAACTTCAATGTTCTATGTTATTAGCTTATTGTTCCATGTTCAATGTTCAAACTTCAATGCAATGTAGTATTTAGTTTTACTTTTAGTCTTTTACTAATAGTAATTCAGATTCTAAATGTCTTAGACTCTTATAGTGTTATACATTTTTTCATAACTAACATTTTAAGTACCACATGTATAGTATATAGTATATACACCCCTTCCCCCCCCCGGTCCCCCACCGCCGTCCCCAAATTGAGGCCCCTCTGTCCCCCCTACCTGTCCCGACGTCCCCCTGTCCCCCAGGGCATTGTAACTATGATATTATAAAGTTATCTGAATTGAAGTCTTAGAGGAGAGAAAGATATCTCTTTAATATGTTATGAAGAGATAGGAGTGAGGGGTTGCAACTCTTCTTAATGATTCCTATCCCTTCTCAAATCACACCTCTTGGATAATAAATGATTAAGTCTTGGTAATCACACTTCTTGTGTTAATCAATGTTTTAATCCATTGTTTGGTTTTCTATCTTAACTATTCTCCTTAATGGTAACCACTGTCAATACACTTCTATACCCTTTATTGTACTCCCTCTTGGGTGGCAATTATGGATATGCTGTTATTAGTGCTTGTTTGCTTGATCTAAGCAGATCGCTGTTACCTCATACTAAATTGCATTGCTCGATATAAACCAATCGCTGTTATGGATATTACTTTCATTATCTTGATGGGTTGGTTGATCACTTAATCCATCTAATTGAAATCTACTTGACTTGAAGGATTGGTATTATCTTAGATTCATTTAGTTGGCCTTGAATATCACTTTGTCTTCAAGTCGATGCCTCATGATGATGCCTGATAGGAAATCATGAAGTCTTATGGATAAGACGATTTTTGGAGTTATGATATCACTTCAACTTTCACGGCGATTCCCTTGATGTCTTTCTTATTCATATCCATTGCTGATCACTTGCATGGTCCAGACTCCATAATACAAACTGTCTGTATATTGTATGCTATCATCCTTCATCAAGATAATACAAGGGCTCACAGTTTTTAACATACTGACAACAGCTTAGTATTCCTTCTTTTGCTACTCTTGCTATGTACAATTACTGCTTTTGTTGCTAACTAACTTGAAGATGTCCCAGGTCTGCCACACCTGGACCAAAATATGTTTCTTATGCTTGGTTTTAAGGATAGGATGGGGACATCACATAGTAACATTTGTGATTTGCATAAGTTTTTATCTCTCCAAAATTTCCTGTCTACTAAAACAAATTTTCTCACATAAATTTGCAAGTTTGCTTCCAATGATCAGTATTCCCTATAATGTAGGTAAAAAGGCAAATACTTGGCTATACAAGTGATCCGAAGATCACACCAAGTTAGTACTTGGACCATTGGGGTCACATCATTTCAGCTTTCAACATGTCACCAAGGAGCCCATTGGTGAACTTCATCACCAAATTAGTGAGCAGACAGTTTTGGACATTAGCCAGTTTGTTTCATACTTATGGATGTTTTGGGATGGTATGGGACATCTTAAAATCCTCATTGGCACATAAGACAACTGCCAAGTTAATTCAGCTCATTAAGAGTCTCAAAAATGCAGTCATATTGAAGGGGCAAAATAACAGGGTAAATGAAATCAGAAGTTGGATTTGATTACCTCTTCTGATTGAACTCAAAAAACAGTGAAATAAAAAAAAAAAACAGCACCGAGTTCCAAGTTCGTAAGAAAAAGTAATGGCCTCCAGAAGATGCAAGCAAAACTGGGTAAAACTCCTTCAACCTAGCAGCCTTGCATTTGCCACAAGGAATGTATTACTGATAAAAGAGGTGAATGTGCACACTTTGAGTGAATGTGCCTGTATACAGGCAGAGAGCTGGAAAACATTGAGTTTTGAGAGGATTTCTAAAGGCCGTTTTGTTTGGCTTCCACCATAGTAATTCATTTTTCAATTTCCACTGTTTGGTAGATTGTTGGAGGCTTACACTTAACTGTTCCATGTTTTGCAGCTAAGGGAGGGCAAGAAAGGTGTCATCTAAATGATGGAGGTCCAGTTCGAACTGTTGTATGTGAAGTAGCAATAATCCTCCATGTTGGAATGTGAGGGTTCTTCTTCAAGGAATGAATTATGTAGTCTTCATTCACTTTGTTAGTTTGGGCATGAGTTATAATCATCTTGTTAAAGGAAGAACAATGGGTGTATGTTTCCCATATGTATGGGTGATTGTTGTCCTTTCAATCTGTATAGCATGGGTTGTTGCAGGTTTATATCAATGTGTTGGATAGTTTTCAGGGGTAGGGCGCGTGGTAGTTGTGATGAAAGCTCTTGTATTAGCCCATGACGAACACTTGTTAAAAGACCGTCTAATAGTGGCATAAGGAGTTTATCCTGCTCTTCCTGGAGCTTTTCCCATTTAAGGGTTTTCTCCAACAGTAAATTGTGCTGCGATATTTTATTTCTTCATTTGTTGAATGTCTAGTTCTCTGATAGCTAGTTGCATATTACCTTTGCATCTTATGTGGAAGTGAAGGTGTGTGAAGAAGACGGGCATTTAAAATTTTCTATGCTGATAACTGAGGTGTAGTGAAGCTACCCCAATTTACAGATCAAGTGGTATCAGAGCCCAATTTGATTAAGCCATTGGAAGTAGTGTGTGAGATGGTTCTTCTCGCGACTGGAAGGAGTTATGTGTGCAGGGCTTTTGCTTGGAATTCACTGACCTCTTTTGTGTTAAGGTTTTCAGATTTTGTCACTAAGTGCATGTGCTTGTGGCCTGGAGTTCCATGGATTTTTTCAAATTTGTGTTTTTGGCAGATGGATTTGAGAGCTATATTGGTTGCATTTGGCTCAAAAAGCCTTCCAAAAGGTGAGCAACATGTCAACATGTTAATCAGTTGTGGAGATGCATTTGACACTCTTGGTGAGTGTAACTTCAAGTCTTTAGTTCAAGCTCTATGTATGCTCATGGAGTTGCTTCAGTATTGGGCACTCTAGTTCAATCTTCTGCGTGCTCTTTTCCACTGTCAATGATAGCAAGTTGTTTTAGAGGGTCTCTTTCTTGTGAGGGTTTTGCAAGATTGTATAAGTTGGGAAATGTTTGTATTTGGTTGATGCAATTTGTTTCACTTCATGAAAGGCTTAATTGTTGCATTTTGTTATTGCAATGTTTGTGGAGCTAGGAGAAGCTGGAATGTGAGGTGTGCAGGTTGCATATTTGTTGGAAGCAATGAAAACAAGATTCAAAAAAATCCTTTAGTTGCTCTTGAAAGTTGAGACCAATAAGTTGGTCTTGTATGGGGATAAACAACAAGAATTTCAAAGGATGCCTCCAAGGATCAGAATAGATTTGTCTTTCTTTTCAGTTTCACTCGTGTCATGCTTGGATCAATCAAGGGGACAAATCATCATATTGTGGTTCAGCACTATTTGGAGGATGAGTGGTTTTGGAGATTCTTCATATTATTCTCTATGTTGAGAGCTTTTGGGTGCCAAAAGCTTGCTGGCTGGGGAGACATGATCAGAAAAGTAGGACCGAGATGCGATTTGAACCATTCGGGACTGGTGTCATTCCAGCTTCCCATGTGTTGCCAAGAAGCCAATCAGCAAAGTTCATCATCAAATTAGTGTGCAAAAATGTTTTGGACATAAGACAATTTGTTTTATATTTCTGGATGGTTTTGGATGGTATATGACATCTCCGAATCTTCATTGGTGGATGAGACAACTTTCAGGTTTGATTCAACTCATTTGGGGTCTCAAATAAAGGGAAGAATGAATGGGTAAATGAAATCAAAGTTCAATTTCATTGTATATTCAAATATCCCTCAGAAAATATTGCAATTTCATAAAAATCTGCACCTAATTTCGAGTCTACATGCAAAAGTTATGGCCTCTAGAAGATGCAGGGAAATTTGAGTATATCACACATTTGCCCTAGCAAACTTGATTCACCACAGCAAATGTATCACTAAAAAAGGGAAGAATGTACTCATTCTGAGTGAACGGGCGTGTCTACTGGCTGAGTGGGAAAATGAAGAGTCTTGAGCAGATTTCTAAAGCTCATTTGGTTTGGCTTCCACTGCAGCAATTGGCTTTTCAATTTCTTGTGTTTGAGATTGGTGGAGGTCTATATTCGATCTTTCAATTTTTTGGAACTAAGGGAGGAGGAGCAAGTTCTTATCTAGTTGACAGACATCCAGCTAAAACAGCTGTATGATAGGCAGTAATCTTCCAAGTTGTGATGCCCGTGTTCTTCTTCAAGGAATGAAGGGTGCAGTCTTCATGCAGTTTGTTAGTTTGGGCATGAGTTCTAATCATCTTGTTGATTGGAAAAAAAACAGGTGTACACCATTTCCCATATGTTTGGGTGATTGTTGTCCTTTCTGTCTCTGTAGCACAGGTTGTTGCAGGTTTAAATTGGTGTCATGGATTTTCTGCAGGTGTAGGGAGTCTAGAAGTCTCCATGAAGGAGGAGCAAGCTCTCATCTAGTTGACAGACATCCAGCTAAAACAGCTGTATGTTAAGTAGCAGAAATCTTCCTACTTGTGATGCCCGTGTTCTTCAAGGAATGGAGGGTGCAGTCTTCATGCAGTTTGTTAGTTTGGGCGTGAATCCTAATCATCTTGTTGATAGGAAAAAAGTAGGTGTACACCTTTTCCCATATGTTTGGGTGATTGTTGTCCTTTCTGTCTCTGTAGCACAGGTTGTTGCAGGTTTAAATTGGTGTCATGGATTGTCTGCAGGTGTAGGGAGTGTAGAAGTTTCCATGAAAGATCGTGTATTAGCCCACAAGGCATGTGACACTTGTAAAAAAAGATGTCTTATAGTGGCATGAGAGGTTTATCCTACTCTTCCTAGAGTTTTCCCCATTGAAGGGTTTTTCTCTAGCAGGAGATTGTGCTGCAACATTTTCATTTCCACATTTGTTGAATGTTCAAACCTTGGTTATCTAATTTCTAGTCACATATTGCCTTTGTCTGTCATGTGGAAGTGAAGCTGTGGAAAAAATGGGAATTATAAAGTCATAAGCTGATGACTGAGGTGCAGCGTAGATGTCCCCGTTTATGGAACATGACACAAGGTCTTCAAAGTAAACATTATGGAAATAAGTATAAGGTCTTCACAGTAAACTTAAATGGAAATAGCATACCAGAAAAGCTTTTTTGATAAATGATAGTCTAATATACCCAGATACTCATTGAATAATCTTTAAAACCTTTGACAAAGGTAAAATAGCTTATACTCAGGGAAGGGAAATGCTAGAATGGAGAATATAGCCAACTTTGCATACCTACCTCTAATATCTGAGTTGTCTTCAAAATCATATCAGGCACATGCAATATTGTTGGACAGAAAAATAGGAATTTGAACTCAATTTGGTTTTTGACAAAGCATCCATCAAGCTGATTTTTGTTAGAGTTATAATTCAGGGTCAATGGCTTGAGGGCGTGTGACTGAACTATGTCATATTTTACAAGCACTCAACCATGAATTATTGTCATTTAATCCTTTCTTAGAGCCAAATTTCCCCAAATACTCTTTCAAATTGGAACACTGCTTCTCAAACATGGAATGTTTGAGCGACATGGCCTATGTCAATAGAGCATTGATTTTTGAGTTCTGGGGACAGGACAGATTTTAAGGGCAGCAAAATCAATTTCCAGATTTTGTGGATGGTAAACAGACATATTACAATACTATATTAAAATTAATATTTGAAAAACTAATTACAAAAAATAGAAAACTACTTTGCAATCTATTATTTAGGTAACAAATGTGAGTAAAAGAAACTACGTTCTTTAGATATAGGAGGGTAAGATATTCCCAATGGGATGCTATTCAAACGTAGGAGGTACTTCCTAGGGGTATTTTGCTCCCATGGGTAAGCTGTCATAGCAGTATGTTCTTCAGGTCTTGTAACAACATATATCCAAAAGAAATCTCTCGACAATTTGGAAGCAATCTACTGCTAGTCAAGTAGATATTCTCACTAAATTTATTTATCTTCTAGGTTCAAAAGGAACATATATAAGCATTATGTAGCTTAATGTTCAACTTTGTTGAAGTTTCTAATTAAATTTTGATCAAGATTAACAACCCTTCTATACAACCTAGAGAAGAGAAACTAGTCGTTGAGCAGGTTCCAACAGTTGTGAGTGGCATTAGAAGATCATTTCAATTTTCACTTTAACACGACTAGTTTTATTTTCTTTTGGTAGAAGGTTTGAACTCAGGACCATCTAGGTGCTTTAACACTATTAGTTGTGATTTCAAAGATATTAGTGGTGACTAATAATTGTTAAATAAAATGTACTTTTCTGAACAAGTCAACTAAACAAACAATTTATGTGATGTCACACGAGTATACAAAAAGACATGGCCATATCCATTTATGATTCATTACAGACTAGAGTATACCCATCACTAGGCACTAAACTGTTTATAGCGACATAAACTCAACATATTGGTTAGAACATTGGATGTGGAAGATCACAAATTCACACAATAAAAAACTAAAATAGCTGAGCCCATGTTATTAAATGATATTCTAACAAGAGAATGCTCTATGCAAAGATAGATCATAACTAAAGTCTCATAAAAAGAAATAGTATTCTAACCAGAGGCTGAGAAGCATCAAGCCAATAGTATAACGGTTCATTGCGAAACCATGTAATTTGTCGCTTAGCGAAATTCCTGAGCACGAAAAGTTTCAATTGTAAAGTGAACATGTATTAGATAACTTCACAACAACAGATAATATTGAGAAATATGCCAAATTTAGTGATTTCAAATTGTTTCTTCCATTCAAGAAGAAATAAAATGTTTATTACACAATAAATTTAAAGAGATGTATGCATACAAAAGAACAAATATAAGCATAGAACAGACTTATTTTTAGTGCCAATTCTTCCCTTGTGTAATTTGTATCCTCATAACCAAAATTGGTTTGTATAAGAAAGCTAATACACCACAAAACTTAATTTAGCATATACCAGCTTTTTGGGAGGTTCAATAATCATGATAACACTATTTGCTTCAGAGAAGCAGCCCATAAGAACAAACTTTGAAGATGCAACCATCTCTCTCTCTCTCTCTCTCTCTACACACACACACACACACACACTTAACAGTATATATTTCTCTAGGTTGGTTGTGAATACGCATTCTATCTTATAATAGGCACAAGTCATGGAAATATTTCAGCTTTATTCTTCAAGCCTCTTGCATTTAAAAGTCACTCAGAACCAAAAAATGTTGCCAGAGTCATAAGACAGTTTTATGGCATGAAGAAACACTAAATTGCAGTATTATTTCTGTCAGGCATGAAAGAGAAGATGCATTACAATCTGTGATGCATTAACACTACATCCTTTTTCTTTTCTAACAAAGCACTTAAGATCGTATAGAACAGAAGCAAACAAATATGAAATCTTTATCTAATAAAGTACAAAAAGCAAATTTAATTCAGGAAAAGAGAAGTCTGTAGTAGGAAATAAAGTCGTTTTGTATTAAGACTTAATTATGAATTGTCGGGAGGGTAGTTAGGAGTGAGGAGGTGCGTCCGTTGGTTTTCCCAACCAACCGGCTACTATATATTTGTGTTTGGTTTATTGTATGGTTTGTTGGTTTCTGGTAATAATAAAGAGAATAAACACTTCCTCGCCAATCTGGTATTCTGGTATGGTACTTTGTATCTTTCATTGATATTGGTAGTTAGTGAATGATTGGTTATTAGTTGTATGGTATCTGTGAATGTTTAATATATTCTTCTGTATATTTGGTACTGTTAACTATTCTACATTTTGGCGCCATTGCCTAAGTTCAGACCTGGAGGTCTTAGTACAGAGGAAGGAATACCAAGGTACGATCAAGACACGTGGGGGTAGCCTAAATAGTGCGGTACGTGGGAAGGGAAGCCCAGAGAGCGGTTCCAGATTACCACGGTACGGATTGATTTGGGTACCAACCAGCGTGGAGGATCTACATTGCGGAGTTCCTCGGCTCCTGGATAGACATTTGGTCCACTTGATAAATTCATGCCCCTGCTTCCAAACAAATACCCCAAACGCAGAACCGGAGAAGAAACCGAAGAAGCCGGAGTGAGGATTCTTGGCCAACAACAACAGGAAGCAAGACGTCGCCGCTTGCGAGAGTTGGGGAACCAATCTCTAAGCGAAAGGCAACTTGACGAACACTTGATCCAAAATACCATAGAAGGAATTGCCAACTT
>MU228385.1:349281-364011 GCA_018584345.1 Thuja plicata | reverse complement strand
GCATGACAAACACTTAAAGAAAATGAAGTTTGAACCTGGCCAATTGGTACTCAAGTACAATGGAAAAAATGAAATTAAGCCAGGCAAGTTCAAGGTACGTTGGTTGGGACCCTATAAAGTTGTGGAGATACGGGATAATGGGGCTCTAAAATTATCTACACTAGATAATAATCCCTTAAAAGACTTGGTAAACGGATCTAAACTAAGGTTGTATAATAAAAGGATAGAAATACATCCCATATGTCACTTTGACATAAAAGAGAGAAAAAATAAAGACAAGGAGAACTCGAGGGGAGAGAATATAAAAAGAAACCCTAACTTCAGCAAGCGTTATAAAGGACTCAAGTGGGGCATTTTCACTAACTCGAATAGAGGGAAGTGGGAGAACGAAGCTGGCAGCCAGGAGACCCCACGCAAGGAAGGAGGAAGTGGTGGAGAGGAGGCCGTACACCGTACGGCAGAGCCAAGGAGACCGTACGGGCCAGAACTAGGCCGTACGCCGTACGGACAGGAGATAGCAAGAAGTGGTGGAAAGGAGGCCGTACACCATACGATAGACTCAAGAGGGCCGTACGGGCCAGAACTAGACCGTACGCCGTACGGGCAGGAGACATCAGGAAGCTAGGAGAGAGAGCCCGTACGCCATAGGCCGTACCAGCAACAAGAAAGAGGAAGCCGTACGGGGACCATACAATGTACGGATACTGCTGCTAAGAGAACATACGGACTTGGAGTTCGTCATACATCGTACAGACATCAGGTGAGTTGCAAGAGGGCCGTACGCCAAACGCCAATAAGAAGGGGGCCGTACGTAGAGGCAGGCCGTACGACGTACGGTTGGCAGGGAGAAAGAGGTTGTTGTGATAAGGCCGTACATTGTACAGAAAATTCAGTACATAGGGAAACAAAGATAAACCGTACATTGTACGGACTGTACGGACGACAGGTAGGAGTTATCAACGGTTACAAGACAGTTGAGACAGTTGGCAGAACAGTTAATAAAAGCATACAAAGGTTGACTCAAAAAACAAAGATGGTAAAGATAAGTGTCGGAAACCCGAGTAGGGGAAAAATTATTGATTCTAAACAGAAGAATCCAGTATTACAGGTAAGGAAGGTAACGAAAATGGCAAACAAAAAGGATAAAGGAAAGAGCCTAGAGAGAATTACAGCTGCCAATATCAGCTTTGAGAGCGTAATCGGGAGTGGGTGCCGTGCCGTGCCTGGTGGGAGAATGCAGAAGACCAGCACACCTTGAAGGGAGCTTTACAGAAAGCAGAGGCAGATAAAATTATTTTTATGCCTATCTTTGATTTAAAAGAATTTGAGCCAATATTGCGCACCATGGTGGCCGGGTATGATAGGCAGGCTCACAAATCAGTAATCCGATATTCTCATCAAACTGTAACCATTTCCTATTCTGCTAAGGAAATAAGCAAGGTATTTGGAATACCTAATCGGGGACAGGAACTCACTAAAACTCCAATGTCAAACGAAGAAAAAAAGAAATGGTTGGACTTAATGTGCAGGAAAGATCTCACCAAACAGCAGTGGGGAAGCATTCTGAACAAGCAGAACAGTAGAGGCTTGAAGAAAATTTTTATAGCCAACGAAGAATGGCGTTGCATTGTGGATTTGGTGAAGAGTAAACTCACAGTTGGCAGTCGCACATTCGACATAGCCATCTGGATGCTCCCAATAGTGGATGGGTTGAACCGGGGACAAATATACAATTGGGCACAGTTCCTTTCATAAAGATTGTATGAATTCATGGAATTGAAACATAAGGTATTTTATATGCCTCATCATACCATAGCACTATTTTTGGAAGCAGTCCGTACACAGGTGGTTGCTGATCAGAGAGGAGGACTGATTCCAGCCAATAGGGTGGAACCATATAAACCAGCCATGACATACTGGTTGCACTTAGATGCTTTCGGGACAGGAGGAGGAGAACCCAGGACAAAGAAACCGAGACAGGTACTCCAATCAGTGCAGAGTGAAGGATCAAGCCAAGAGGAGGTTGGCAATGAGGTAGGCAATGATAGTTCAGAAGATGAGGATACCTCATCAGACTCAGCAGACAAGGAAATCAGATTTGGTCACTTAAAAGGCACGCCCAGAGATGTTACATTTTTACCTTAGGGGGAGGGCCCACTTCCAGGCAGTACACCCGAGTATGCAGAAACCATTCCAAGTACGGAAGGAGGCCATACTATTCCAAGCAAGGAAGAAGACCGTACCATGCCAAGAACGGAAGGAGGCCGTACCATCCCGAGTAAGGAAGGCAGCCATGGAGAGAAAGGGAATCCAAGCACTGAAGAAGAGAGAAGTGGACAGAGGATCCCTAAATGGGGAGCCACTAGACTCATCTTGCTAGGAGTAGCGAATCTCATTCCTGCAAACCAGCAGGCACATACTAAGGTCATAGACCTAAGGGGGCAGCAAACAGGAGGACACAAGATCAGGGTCCACACACCGGAGGGGATAGAAGTGGCACAACCAGTGGCCTTGGTGGTACAGGCTATGGAGAACAAAGGAAACATACAGAATGAGGTTGAAGAAGACACGGTATTAGACGAAGCAAATAGACTGCTAGAGGAAGACGGGATGACATCGCCACCCTCCCCACCACCACCCTCACCACCACCAAGGGAAACGGAAGGAGAACACACTATGGGAATAAAGCACACCATGACAGAGCAAGGTGCAGAAAGGATCTGATTAGAGGATAAAGCAACAAGGCTGCTCAAGGAGTGGCAAGAGATGGAACATACCACGAAGGACATCATCCAGGAAGCTAAAAATCAAAACATGGAAGTCATAGTCAGGGTTGAAGAATCCTTAGCAATATTCATGAAAGGGGAGTGCCACACAGATTGGGACCTACTCTACAAAAGTGGGTACACAAAAAATGAAGTAGCTGAAATATGGGCAGCCCCAGGCATCACAGTACGGGAACAGGAGCAGCCACCCCTCTTGAACACACTTCAAGAAATGGAGGTGGCCTTCAGGAGGACATTCTGGAAGCTACAGGAAGAAAAAGAACTGATTAAGCAAACAAAGAAGGATTGGGAAGAGGAAAAAGCCACGAGAGAAACACAATGGACGACAAAGAGAGCTGGACTAGAAGAGAAGTTAGCAACAACTGAAGAAAAGTTAGCAGCAGCTGAAGCTAAAAAGATGGACACGTTACGAGTGTTGCAGGGAGTTCGGGCTAAGCAGAAGGTGGATGAAAGGGATCTCCTACGCTTCCGAGAGCAAGCTCTGAGTCTAGGGATGTCTTCACAACCCAACTCTCAAGTCTGATTTTCCTTTTGTACAGTCGTCTGGAAGACGACATTTTTTTTTGGGGGGGGGGATATATGTAGTAGGAAATAAAGTCATTTTGTATTAAGACTTAATTATGAATTGTCGGGAGGGTAGTTAGGAGCGAGGAGGTGCGTCCGTTGGCTTTCCCAACCAACCGGCTACTATATATTTGTGTTTGGTTTATTGTATGGTTTGTTGGTTTCTGGTAATAATAAAGAGAATAAACACTTCCTTGCCAATCTGGTATTCTGGTATGGTACTTTGTATCTTTCATTGATATTGGTAATTAGTGAATGATTGGTTATTAGTTGTATGGTATCTGTGAATGTTTAATATATTCTTCTGTATATTTGGTACTGTTAACTATTCTACAAAGTCAATACTAGCCATGGAAATTACTGCAGAAAGCCACGCTGAAAGAATGATCTAAGATTTTGCATCACCATAAGGGGTAGAAGATTTTGCATCCTTAAAAGGGTTATAAGGTTTCTCTGAAACAACAAAACTCTTCCTGGAGAATGTGCACTCTCCTTCACCTTAGGATAAGGTTTTTACCCTTTAATCTTAGCAATGATTCTTTCCCTATGTATGCTTTTGGGCTCTGTTAGGCTTATAGTTACCACAAAACTTAGGAACAAGGAAAATAACCCAGTCACCACCCCAATGTATGTACCCTCATCTCTTGGTGGCTATACTGCCCATAGTAGCATTCCATTTAGATGGCATTGACACAGAAAACCTGAAGTGTAAATGGAATTTAATTAATCAAATTTAGAATTGGAAAACCCTGGCATATTAAATACTTGAACAATATTTATAAAGGCAAGGAAACAAAAACTACTAATGTTATTTCAAGACAATACAGTTGTAGAACAAGAAACAAGCACAAGAAATAAAAAAAGAATTTACACTTTGTTGCCATTTAGTTTAAAATTCTCAATTCCGTACCCCATACAACATAAGTGTTATAGAGTACATTGAATTTGGGTAGTACTTTAATTAAAACTGGCCTCTTTTGGATTGTCGGAAAGGGTGATCATGCTCTTTCCTGGGATGATGCTTGGGACCAGCATAGCCCTCTTTGTGTGGAATTTTCTGAGCTGAATTTAAAATATGAATGTGTTGAAGCTGGCTGGATTTATTTTTCTAATTTTTGGTATTCTATCATACAAGATGATGTAAGAATTTGGAAATGGAAGGCTTCTTGGAAGGTCCCTTTAGATAGACAGTCAGATTTCCTTGGATGGGATGTGAAAGGTTCTAGGATCTGCATAGACCATAGTGATTTAAAGCTCTACTAGCCAAGAACCTAGAAGTTCAGAACTCTAAGCTTTGAAATCAGGTTTTGCATCCTAAATGTTGGCCTAAGGTGAATGCTTTCACGTGGCTTGCAGCTCTTGATAAATTTCTTCATTATGTGAATCTTCAAAAACATGGGATTGTTGGTCTAAATCTAAGTTGCCGATTCGGGTTCGGGGACAGATTCGGGTTTGGGAATCTGATTCGCGGATTCATGAAAACAAAAATTCCCATTAGGATTTGTATGGGTTTGTGTGTGTATATATATGCATTATGTATACAAAAAATAAGAGAAATATACATAATTCTAAAACTAAATCATTTCACAGTATGAATCTACAATGCTTGATCACTGATCAGTGCCAAATCTCAAAGATAAACATTAAAAACTTAAGTAGTATACTTGATCATTGATCTATGTTCACTATTCTAAAAAAAATCAGCACATTGAATTACTGACTTACAAAATGAAAATTCAAAATATAGTTCATTAAAGTTTGAAACATGATTCAATGTTCATCAATCATGAAAGTGTTTATCAATCATCAAATGGATTATAAAAAAATCCGGATCAATGGGGTCTCCAACAGCTGCAAGTGGCTGATCAATATCATCATTGGAACCAAAAATGGTTCCACTAGCACTAGAGGGTATTGTGACTGTCTCATCAACATCATCATCATCTACATTAGCCAAAGTGGATCTAGCAAGATCCCGAATGGTCATATCCAAGTCAGCAGTCTCGGGTGCTACATCCCAAAGCTTCTCTGGCCCCTTCTTATATTTTGGATCCTTCCGTGCTAGGAGGCGCAAGTTGTTGTGAATATACACCAAGTCTTTTTCTTTTTTTGCAGCCAACCGGTTAGGCTTGACTGAGTGGATAAAGGAGTAAGTACTACAATTCCGCTCAACGACAGAAGAGATCGCAACCTAGGGAGAAAACCAACAAAATTAAAAAAATACAAGATAAATTCAAAAGTGTTAAGTGTTAAATTCTACAATGCAAGTGGCCAGAAAAAAAGGAAAAAAACTTAAAAACTTACTTGTGATAGAATCTTTATTGCAAGAGGTTGGAGGTACATATAATCTTGCCCATTAAATAACCACCATTTAATAGCATCCATTTTGCTTTGGTCATTGACAACAATAGAGTCGAAATCCTTTCCAGAGATAAACTATCCAAATTCATTCCTAACAATTACCCCAACTTTTGGATCGCGGAAAGATTTTATTGAGTACCCTCCTAGACCCCTTTGCAACCTCAGAATCTCTCAATGGTGGCACTCTACCTGGAAGGCGAAGTATGGATGCACTATAGTACCTGGGGGATAAAGCATATGCTAGGAGGTGCAAAGGTGTGGTCATCTTGTTCCGACGATGACGAACAATTGCTTCCACCTTTTTGTAAAAGGTGTCCTCAAGATCATTCTCTCTCCTTTGTATGAACTAGGATATCAAATGATGTTCATGCAAGTTATCATTATGTCAATTTAGAATCTAGATATCTCACAATAAACAAAGATAGAGAAATGTATTATAACTTACGATTTTTATCTCCTCCAACATAGTGTCCATGAAATCATAGACATCCCCGAGGCATGGTTCATCAGTATCAGCAAAGCGAAGCATTGACATGATTGGCTCAGTGAATTCCAAAACATACTCCACACAAATCCACCAATCATCATCCAGTATCATTGCCTTCACGTTTGGGGCCCTTGTTGTATTGGATTGCTTCCAAAAGCCCCATTGGTTGCTAATGACCATCTGTGACAATGCCTCCTTTACCTTCACAAGTCGTCTCAAGATGATAGTGTGAGAGGCAAAACGAGTTTCAGCCACCTAAGAACATGTTAATAGTAAGTTAGTAACACATTTAAAATATGTAAACAACACAATATTTTATTCAATTATGCAAAACTAAATAAATTAAATATTTGCCTTCAATAATTCCAATCTCGAATAAGTTCTAAAAATTGCTTGTGACATATGGTGATTTATCACGAACATTTGAATCTCCTCACCCTCCTCGTATATCTGTTTCACCCATTCTATTTGGGTGCCAATTGCTTTCATCACTAAATTGAGAGAATGGATGGTGCACAGTGTCCAAAAGATGTGATCATATCTAGCCTCTACCAAAGCACCTACAACCCTGCAAACTTTTGCATTGTCCGTAATAACTTGGACAACCTTGTCATGGCCCACGAACTCTATGGAATCAATGAGAATCTTGGATATGAACTCTGCATCTTTTACTTCCCCTTCACAGTCAACCGCCCTCAAAAACATTGACCCCTTGCGGCTTACAACAATTACATTGATTAATGGACGGTTTTTGCAATCTTTCCATCCATCCGAAACAATAGACACACCCGATTGAATCCAAGAATCTCTTATTGGCTTTAGCTGGCCCTCTACATTTTTTCTCTCATTATGTAACAAGATGGTGCGCACCTTTTCATATCCAGGGCCTTGGTAACCAGAAGGTGCATTATTTATTACTTACACCATCTCCCTCCAATAAGGTGATCTCACTAAGTTGAACGGAACCCCATTTACAAAGAGGCAACGTCCAATTTTTTGATTAGCAACAATCTCTTAACTCATTTTGAAATGCCCTATCTAATGGGCCTCTCTTGCGGGTGGTGATTTGTGGTTGGTCTACATCTTCATCATGCCTAAAAGGCATAGGCAAGAAGGCATGTCATCTAGTGGATGGTTGAGTGGGTGGTAGTGTTGTTTTTTGTTTCCCGGTATAAGCACCGTGTTTCCCTTTTGAAACTAATCTGTCAACATCTTCTTGTTCCTTTACAAAAGCTGCTATTTGTATAGTTGACAATCCCTTCTTATCTGGTCCTGGGTCCTCACACATGTTAATCCCTTGACCCCCAGGGCCCAAAAATGTAATTTTACTCGGGAGTAGGAATTTCTATATTGTGACTTACAAAAATTACATTTCCATACATACCCCCCACCTCCAGGACATTGAGAAACTCTTGTAGTGTGTCTCCATAAAGGAGGCCCTTTATCAATTCTAAAATTTTGAGACCCCTCCCCACCCACTGAGCCTTGACTACTCATTGTATGATTGTTGCAATCTATAACAAAAATGGAAAAAAAAACATACTACAAAACTTATACAAAAACTTGAATTTTTTTTAAAACTTTTCAAAAACTTGAAATAATCTATCAAAGATTCAAAAAACTATAGAATATAGTTGAAATGCATACCTTAATCACTCAAATCTGCTTTTTGGAAGGTATTTGTCACTCCACAATCGATCTCCTTCGAATACAATCACCTCACCAAGAAAGAGAGAGCAAAATAGAGAGCAAATATGGAATGAAATATATTTGGAGGCTCCATAATAAGGGTTGTTTTAGGGTTAAATGAAAAAAATACTTTAAGTGTTTTGGACCCACTTTTCTACTTAGCTGGCTGCGGGTCCCTAGGGATTCGCGCGGGATCCTCGAGGATCCTCGCTTGATCCGGCCCGATTTGTGCTGGATCCGGGCAGGGTTCGAATTTGGACCTGTGGGTCCGTCTGGATCCGCGGATCACCGGGGGGCGAATTCGGACCTGGACCCAGGGTCCAGGGTCCGAATTCGGCAACTCAGGTCTAAATAGATGACTTCTATGCCTTCCAATTGAAGAGTTGGGATGACACATCGTCTGGGATTGCCCTTTAACCACTTTCCTTTGTCAACTGCGATGTGATTTGATAAGAATTTCATAGAATAATTAAGTCTATCTAAGACAACCTTTTTACTCAATTGTGTCCTTTGAAACTTAAAGCCCTTAATTTGTTGCATGATATCGGTCCTGCACTAATTTGTTGGATTATCTGTTGGGAACGTAATCAATGGATTTCAATGAGACTTCCAAGCATGTATGTCAGGATTGGGATGGAATAATGGCTAATCTAAAAGAGACATCAAATTTGGATTTAAAATTATCAAGTGAGTTCCTGTGGGAAATTCAGTGTTGATGAGACTTGGTATTTCAATGGCTTTTCCTTCATTTGCTTCTTTCAACAATCCTCATCATGCTCAAATTGCTAAATGGGTTCACCCTCCTATAAGCTTTGAAAAGTTTAATATTGATGAAGCTTCAAAATGCAATACTAGAAGTGTTAGTATGGGTGGTGTTTGTAATGACCATAATGGCAAGGTTAAGTTCTGGTTTGTTGGTAGTCTCGATGCTTCTTCCAATAAATTTACTGAGATTATGGTCAGCCACGAAGCTCTTTTGGCTGCTTAGCTAAATCAATTTTCTCTATAATCCTGGAGTCATACTTAAAAAATTTAATTGATCATTTCAAAAATAAATCTTCCTCTTGCTTCCAGCAATGGCAATTAATGAATATAGGAAAGAAATCAACATCCTTATTCATGGTTTCAATGTTGTTCAATGGAGTCATACTACAAGGGACGGAAATCGGGTTGCTAATATTTTGGTTAAATCAGCTTCCAATTGGAATAATATCAAGTTTGATGTTGGAAGCGATCACTATATGGGATTCAAACAGTACCTTCATGGATTTTGTGCATGCTAACTACAATGCCTCTTTGGATTCTTGATTCCTGCAAGGGTGCTTCTTGTGGGAGTTCTGGTCCTTGGGCTGCTGTCTTTCCTGCGATCTTTGTTATTCCTTTTGTTAATTGGTCTTTCTTTTGGTTCACTTTTTTTTAGCATAAAGGCAAAAATCACTTATGATACTTAACATGAACAGTCTTCAAGGTCACAAAGGCTTATACCTTTGGAGGGTTCCTCCTCTTATAATTCTTCTCTATCTTCAGTCCATTTGGATTTTCCAGATTTTTTAGAATTAGTGTGCCAGAAGTCTTTTTAAGACCAGCAGACTCACTTTGTAATCAGTTGCTATTTTAATATATTTTTGGCCTTTATGTTAGAAAAAAATCGATCAATCTAACACAATAGTGCAACATGTTTTTGCCTACTTGTTGTGACAATTAACAAATACCTCACTAAAATTCTGAACTGTCTTTCAGGATATCAACTATAAGGCTCTTCTTGTATGATCAAAATAGACGTATGTATTCTCTCTTTCATTCTTTATGCATCTCATGCATCATTTAGGTTCATTTTGTGTGCTTATGTAATTTCTTATAAGTTCGAATCAAAATTTAGGGCTTTGAAGTTCAAGTTTTTGAACTGTGGCTGAAATTACCTGATTTGCAGGATGTAAGAGCACAGAGGCTTTGCTGAAATGACCCACACTTTCTTCAGAATCCATGAAATGTAGCTTGTCACTATCTTATAATTGAAATTGGTTAAAAAATTCTTGAAAGTAGTAGGAAAAACATTGATACAACAGCATCTTGATCCCTAACAAAAAGAAGAGTTGATCAGAAATTATGGACCTCTAGCCCACAGTTACAAAGAAAATATTTACACTACTAAATTAGAATCTGTGATGTCCCCTTTATGAAATAGGATCTAATAATAATATTAAAATATAAAAGTAAATGAAGAAATTATAATATAATATAAATAAATAATAATAGATATATAACTAAGTAGCCGATCCTGGTTCTGGTTCAGGTTTGGGTTCGGGGAATTTTTTTTTGGGCCGGATCCTGGTTCCCCTGGTATATATATAGATATTTTCGAAAAATTTATATATATATATATATATATATTATAAATTTATATATGTATGTATATTCATAGATTCCATACATTTAACATGTCAATGCTCATTCATCATTAGTTCAAAACTTCAAAGTTGAAACATATAATGATAATAATAAGAAGTTAGAAGCGTGATTCTCATATGACATAATGATAAAACAATAAATAATGATAAAAAATTTAAAAAAAGTCAATGTGGGCCCGTTTTTGGATGCCAAGATTTTGGATTCCTGCAGAGGAATCCACAGGAATCCGGATTCCATTCCAGAACCCTAGCGGAATCTGGGTGGAACCAAGATCCGGATCGTACTGGAACCAGGATCCGGACCTCAACAAAGGAATCCGGTAACATAGATAAATAATGATAATTATAGTTAAACAATAAAATAAAATTATAAATCTAAACAAATGAAAAAACTATAGTATAATATAATATAACCAATGATTAAATTAGTTAAACATATTCAAATTGAGAAAAGGTATGATCTTAGAAGTCAGAATGCAACTAAGATATATATATATATATATATTCCATTACTACGAGAAAGAATAAGATAGATCCACAACCAATAATAAGGGGACATGACAGTGTAGTTGACCTTTGTTAATCCCGTATCTCCAAAATATCATAGAACTAATATGAGAGCCAATGAACATTTAACGATGCCAATCTGCCTTTGAAATATTAGTCTAGTGTGTTGTTCAAGATCGCCCAATGTAATCAATCAAGCCCACATGTATCACCCTCTACCAAAAAACTGCAGCCTTCGATATTGTGGCTATATAGACTGGTTGTCAATTTTAGTTTTACTTCCTTTGATCATTGTCTTTGTGAAATAACCCTTCCTCTAATCTCTAGAAAACTTATACAATAATTAATGATTTATTGAAATGGAAAGGTTTCACAACAAGATTAATTTACTATTTCCCAGAAAATGAAACAAATTGGAACATTTATGCAATGATGGCAGATAGTGTTATTTTTCATTTTTTTGCAATTCAAGAGAAAGTTACACGAACTGGAATCACATATCATCAATTCCTAGATCAACTATACCTAGGATGCCGGTTCGCCAGTACGGCAAAATTTTGAAAAGGGGTTCGGGTTCGGGTTTGGGTTCACAAAAACATGTAAATTTTTATATATTTATACATATTTATGCAGCCTAGAAGCATGAGTTAAGATTAGAATGTCACATAGTATTATTAAAACATTTAAACAACAAAAACACTTGTAATCATAGCATCATGAATCATGATCATACCATCATATACTTCAAGTGCAAGTTCAACATCAAAGATTCAAAATATTAAAATTAAATCATAATATCAGTTCAAGTATCATTGTTTAAAGTTCAACTAATGGATTAATAATTTATTGATATTCTTCTTCTTCATCATCATCTATATGGACCCTAATAAGACTCGAAGGTTAATTTTTCCCCACTTTTATTGGCCGAGTTTCCACCCCAAATTATTAAATTTGCACACCACAAATGAGAATGAGAAGTAAAAAATAGCCTTTCAAATCAGCTTTTTAGGGTTGTGGACGCCAAATTTTTATTAAATTTTCCATAAAAATCCCTTTTTAGTGAAACTACGTGCCAAGTTCGCTCCAAGTTCGTGTTTTGTAGTGAAGTTCGCTCGGGTACGGAAGTCTGCAGCCCGGGTTCGAACTCGGTCACGTGGATCGGCCCCTGCCCGGACCCATAGGCGGACCGAACCCAGACCACGGACCAGTTCAAACTTATCCTAGTTTGGGGGGGTCCAAAGGCGAACCCAGTATCTTAGAACTATACCAATACCACTGACCTAAATACTGATAGAAATAGTTGTTTCAGACCTGTTACAGACCTTGGATGGGCTGCTGAGAGACACCTACCCCTTTTTCATTGCGATTTTCACTACTAGATACACCAATTTATCTTCTTGCTGCTGGGTGCTTCTTAGACGCTGAGAAATCTGTAAACTGCTTCAGATCAATTTCTGTGTTCAATTGCCAGAAACTTCATCATCAACCATCCTGCGTCTGATGTAGTTCAAGTCTTTAAAGATGGACTGATTTGTGTTGTAGTCTCTTGGGGCTTCATCCAGAAGTAATCTTCCACAAGGGTTTTGTCTTCAGAAGAGCTAAGATCAATTGTAGAGAGAAATAACAAAAATACTAAAAACATAGCCTCCACTGCTCTTCATGCGATCCCTATAAAAGTAATCAACGCCACCAATAAAGTAGATTTTTGCTTTTGATTTCCTCATAAAACCAAATTGATAGAAGTTACTAAATAACTAGCAAAGCTTGTGGAAGAAGCAACAGAATAAGTCGATGAAGTTGGCAAGTGGTCCCCACCTTATGACTGAGAAATAGGGGAAAGACTTAAGTTGAATTTAAAACAACTATATCTCCTTTTTATTTAATTATTGCCTAAGTCTAGGAAACCAAGGACTTGGCAATTTATTTTATTTTAAATATTAAAAGGCATTATTTGAGTGGGGACATTACAGTCGTCCCTTCCTCAGAATGCTGGTCCACCAAAAATCGCAAGTTTGAATGCTGCAAAATTTCTTCTCCTTCCCAAGTTGTGTCTTCAATAGGCAAGCCTTTCCATTTAATTAGGTATTCTTGAACAACTTTGCTTCTCAGTTTTCTTTCTCTCCAATCAGCAATACCCTTAGGAACTAGGACCAAATTTCCTTCTTCATCCAATGGAGGCAGCTCTGGGGATGCGGCAGTATGCTGACCCAATGCCTTCTTCAAGCAAGAAACATGGAACACATTATGAATCTTACTTCCTTCACGAAGCTCCAACTCATAGGCAACCTTGCCAATTTTCCTGAGAATCGTGTAAGAACCATAAAAACGTGGCTTAAGCTTCTCTGCGTCACTACTCTTCAATGATGACTGCCTATATGGTTGTAGGCGTAGGAAAACCAAATCTCACACCTGAAATGTTCTTTCAACTCCGTGCCTGTCTGCATACATTTTCCGCTGATTTTGCACATGTTGGATGTTATCCTTAAGTGCTCTGAGAATATCCTGATATTCTTGAATTGTCTCCTTCGCGTGAGGAACCTTGCTATCATCAAACGCCAAATCTACAAATGATAAAGCATTATACGCATACAAAGATTTGAATGGAGACATTCCAATTGTCATGTGATAGGTGGTATTATAACAATACTCACCTAGAGCGATGGCAGGAGCGCGTTTCCAGCAGATGCAACAACACCATCGCGAATGGCAGCAGCATCAACATCAATATCACCATCAACGACAGCAGCAGCCACAACATCGTCATCACGAGTGTCAGGAATTCTTAGAATTCACAGTAAGGGGTAAGCATCAATCGGCAGGTCTTCAGTCTGACTTAGCCACTGTTTTTAAAAACATTTTTCGTTCAACATCTATAGTACAACCTGCCAGGAAAATACAATCCAACTCCTCACAGACTGAGGGTTTTACCAAGACCATGTTTGCAAAAAAAAATGTGGTGGCCACCAACGCCAGAACTATCTTTCATGGTAAAGCCATCGTTCAGCCAGCTAAGCCGTTTTTCGTAAACCCTCGGTTTCACTTCTCCAACAAAAAGCATCATGAAGGGTTCTGCACGTTTGAAATTGGAGAGACTTCATCTATGGCTGATCAACCTCAACAACCCTGTGCAATAGTTTTCCAAAATCCGAAGAAGGGTTTTGAGCGGGAAAATGTCTTTCCAAAATTTCAAACTCAGAAACCCTTTCATCCAGGCAAGCAAAGGGCTCCACACAAGCCTAGAACCTTACTTAAAGAAAAGCAGCCCATCTTCGATATCTGTGAAGGAACGCCTCCAGAATCTCCGCCAGGCACGAGGGAAGAATTCACCAAGAGTAAACAAGATGTGCCTGCAAGAGACAATGTTACACCACCAGTGATAGATCGATCAGCCCGAGCCCCCTTCATTCCAAACAAATCTAAGCAAGTCTGGCAAAAGAAGAATTACCAAGATCTACTACACTCAGATCCCGGGATGGCTTCGATCGCTCTTCCGGAAAACCTGTTGCAAATACCTATTGGTACACTACGACTGTAAGAACTCGTCTTCTCTCGATTGCGGGGACTGATTGTTTTTGCTGTTTTGCAATCTTGTGTTTTGAGGGTTTATGTTTTTTCCTTGGGGTTTTCAACAATATATGATACGGTTTGTTTGTTCAGCAAAACGCCAGGCAAGAAATATACTATGCAAGAAAATACACTAGTTTGAAACAAACTTAAAATGATATAGAGCTGCGAATGATTGTATTAAAAAATAAGAAGGTATAAAATGCTTAATTTCTTTAGCTTAGCATACCCGATGGCCCAAAGCTTGAATACATGAAATTCTGATGATAAATCGATCTGCAGCAAATTCTTTGTTCTCCACTCTCAAAACCCTTCACAAACTCGATACAAAATGCTGTCAACTGAAGGTATTTGCTGTATGAAA
>MU228385.1:259511-289602 GCA_018584345.1 Thuja plicata | reverse complement strand
CATATATATATATATATATATATATATATATATATATAATTGGAATATATCTATTATGTGATATCTTAAATTAATGCATTCTTGTATAAATGTGAAATCTTCATGAATAAACATTATATTGATTTTTATACTAGTGTTGTCCATTTATGTTATTGGATACCATATAGGATGAACTATATATTCATTAGAGATGGGATTCCGAAAATAATATGGGATACCATATAGAATGAATTATATCTTCATTAGAGATGGGATACCTGATTTGGCAATTCAAGGTTGGTATAGCCCCGTTGTCAATGGCAATTCAAGGTTGGTATAGCCCTGTTGCCCTAATGAGATGAAGTGGCAATTCGAGGTTGGTATAGCCCCGTTGTCAATGGCAATTCAAAGTTGGTATGGCCCTGTTGCCAATTTGAGATTGTTATAATCTCGTATAGGCAGTATATATACTGATAACCAGTCATATGCATATGCGCAGGCTTGGATCATGGTGTCCGTATCCAAGAGAACCTAGAAGCAGTGCTCTATGGAAAGACGGCCGATAGTCTGATTGCTTAGAGTGGATCTTATATCCCTCAAGCCGAGAATCAGGAATTCTATGAAGCCTGACCTAGAGGCAGTTCCTAGGGTTAAATCCCCCTTACTAACTTAGAATAGAGTAAGTGTCATATAAATATTGAATAATATGTTGTACTAACATCGGTTTTGCAGGGAATTATACAAGGAGAATAATTAGGGACATTACAGGTAGTAAAGAGGACACAGAGACAAAGACGTTGGGAACAATAAAGATTTTGTAGTTTACCAAAGTGCAGAAACAGGTCGGCTCCACCAAGGAACAGAGTTTAAAACAAGGAACCAAACGAATCTAAGAACTCAATAAGGGAACAGGTTGGTCCTACCTCATTCTTTTGCGTCTCTTTCAATCTCCCAAAGTATTTTTTAATTCCTTAAACTGGCACATATAAATTTCAAACACAAACCGGTAACTACAAACTGAGGGTTCCATTTACACATATCAACATCTAAACTGAGGCTACTCTGAGTGACACGTTGGAAGGTGGAAACAGTCCGGTTTGAGGGTTCTAGTTTCTTTTTGGGTTCTGGTCCCACTAGGAAACATGCAGAACATTCTGAAGCTGGGAATATGTTATTCTATAACCAGCGCCCAAGGGATCAATAATGAATGTCGTCGGGGCCAAAACTCTTACCTGGGCAACGTAGGACTGACAATGAGAACATCCGGTAACCTTCAGCAGGCAGAAACACATTGGTTCAATTTAGAATGGCAATCATTGCAAGAAGCTCAGCAAGAGAATGCACACAATATAAACACTAAGTTCATTTTTGTAAATGAAAAAAAATATTTGGGAATCATAAAACGGAGGCAAGCTCAAAAGAAAAAACAACTGCAGAAGAAAAAGCTTATCATGATTCTCCCGAGGGCAATTAAAACCTTGTCTTTAGGTGCCTCAACTAATCAGACAACAGGCACAAAGGAGGCAGAAAACGACCGTACAGTGCAAGAGGAGATCAAAGTTGATGGGGTTGTTAAAGGGGTGACCAAAACGGCAAGTGAGGGGGGACTCCTACAAGAGCCGTACAACCCCTCTTCCTCCCAGCTGCTTTGGTCATCAGAACTATACGTAAAGGACCTTATGGACATGAAACGGAGGATTGAAGCCCTAGAGGCTAAGGGACAACTAGAGAATGAAAAGCTACAAGAAGTTACAGTAGCAAGCTGGAAACTTGAAAGAGAGAATAAATGGTTGAAAAACCAAGTTGTAAGTCTACAATATGACATTGAGAGAGGTCAGCAAGAATTAATCAGCATCAAACAAGATATACCATGTGAGAAAATTTTGGAGAAGGATTGCCCTGAACCAACAATAACAAAATCAGCATCTTCAATACAAATAGAGGAGGTCCAGGTAGCTCTAGCAGATATGATTCTAAGAGAAAATGAATTAAAAGAACAAATTAAGCAAGGTTAAATCGTGGGCTCAAGTGGTAAACGAAACATCATCTGGGCAAACAGTAATAATTGAAAAACAAATCAAGAAACAGATTCAAGAGGAAAAAGACAAAAATGAGAAAACAGTAAACATCATTATTGAAGGTTTAAAGACTATGGGGATTGTGAAAAACAGATATTTTGGCGGGACTTCCTCAAGGACAAGCTGAATTGGATAGGGTCTATAAGGCAAGCAAAAAGGATTGGCAGAAGTGTGGGAACAGGGAAAGACAGGCATATGAGGATTATCCTAGGCAGCATAGAGGACAAGAATGCAATTATGAAGAACAGGGGGTCACTTAGAGGCACTCAAATATATTTAGATGATGATTTAACAATTTTTTAGCAAGAGGAGAGGAGGAAAGAATGGGAAAAAGTAAAATCAGCAAGAGCTGCAGGCAAATGGGCATGGCTGAAAAATGGTAAAGCTCAGATCGAGGATAGACTAGCGACACAAAAATAGGAACTTTGGGCCCCACGAGTGTATCTAAACATGGTGAGTTGGAATTGTAGGGGTTATCCATGGGGACGAGGACCGGGTTTGGGGCCCATAGCCGAGGGACAAGACATTATTTGTCTCGTAGAAACACATGAACATGAAGGATGTAGAATTCCAGAATTTGAAGGATACAACAAGATTTTTATTTGGAATGAAGAGACAGAAATACGTAAAGGTCATGGTGGGATCACAATTTTAATAAGAGAAACTTGGGACAAAAATGTAAAGGTGGAGAAAGACGACTCAAACAAACAATTTATATGGCTGAAAATTGAGGACAGCAAGGAGATCACATGGCTGGCTGCATGTTACTTTGCGCCTAAAAGCTCAAAATTTTACAAGAAGAGAAACTTACATAACGAAGATCGTTTTGGAGCATTAAAGAGAGACATCTTAGCTTTTAGTTCTACAGGAAACACAATCTTAATAGGAGATTTCAATGCTAGGACAGCAGGTAACCAAGCTATTCAGCTAGGCAGGGATCCAGTAGAGGACAATAATCCTTTGTGGCTAAAGGAATGTGAGGATATTTCTAGTCAAAGAATTTCCCAGGATGCGAGGGGATGTGTCACACTTTGGTGCAGAGTTGTTGGGTATGTATAGCCTTCACGGGTTGGTTATTTGCAATGGCATGAAGTATTGGCCAAGATCTAGTGGAATCACTTATAAAACTAACAATGGGCAAAGTGTGGTAGACTGTGTGATATGCTCTCACTCGGCCACTCACAAATTAGTAGATTTCAAGATAGAAAGCTGCCCTATAGAATTAACTTCTCAGACCACATGCCTTTATTTATTAAATATGATATTAGAGCAAGAAGTTCCAAAGAGGGGCAGACCCTTAACGGTAGCACAAAAGAGCATAAACTTGGTAAAATCCTCATAAATTGCGAGAACAAGGAGATATTTTACCAGGCCCTTGAACAGCAGATGCAAATAAGTGGGTACAACAGTAATTCCAGGGACAAGGAAGGGAATGAGCAGTTAAACAGCAACAGGGTAGTCCCCTTAGTTCAGAATGCCTTAAAGGGATGTAAGAGATCAAAACCGAGGAGCAACTCAAACACCTTTCCGACTAATCCATGGTATGACGAAGAATGCAAGGCGGCAAAGAGAGCTCTTAAAGGGAGAAACGAAAGCAAAGAAAACATAAAGGCCTACAAGCAATTGATAAAATTAAAAAAGGATAGCTACGTGATCACTTGAAGGAAAGAGCTAATCTTATAAGGGAAACAAAATCCTAAGGGTTTTGGGAGAGAGTTGCAGCAAGCTAGAAAACAAGTGGAAAACAACATTACAGACACTCAATGGTTAGATTATGCAAAGTTATTATATGAGAGACCAAATGAAGAGGCTCCACCTGCTATACCTAACAATAACACAAAGTTATTTTCTATTAAGGACATTAAGGTAGGTATAAAGAGGCTCGCAAGTGGAAAAGCACAGGATATTGATGGGCTGCAAGCAGAATTTTTAAAGTGGGGGGTAGATCTCTTGGCACCACACGTCAAGAATATTTTCAACAAGGTCACACAGGGCTGCTTCCCTATTGATTGGACAACTAGTGTGGTTATCCCCTACACAAGGAGGGCGAACATCAATAGTCCCTCCAATTACCGTACCATAATGGTGAACCCTCTATTGGGCAATCTCTTTGGGAGTATGTTAGAGTGTAGAATCAGCGATTGGGCAGAAAAAAGAGAAGAAAAGAGAAAATGGTCAAGCTGGGTTCAGACCAAAACATTCAACCATTGATCATTGCATCACACTAAGACACCTCATTGAAAGTGTGTGGGAAAAGCAAGGGGAAGAGGCTTTTTGTTGTTTTGTGGATTTTAAGAAGGCTTTTGATATTGTTCCTAGGGAAAAACTATGACACAGAATGGAAGAACTGGAAGTTCCAGAAGAGTACAGGGCTGTTGTTCATTAATTGTACGAACGGGTTCAAGCAAAAATCAAAACTAAAGAGGGCATGTCAAAATGTTTTGGGAGTGACATTGGGGTCAAACAAGGGTGCCCTTTGTCGCCTACTCTCTTTGGCCTATACATCGATAAATTGGAAGTGGCTAAACAAAGCCAATGGGGGAGGTGTGCAATTGTCATTTTATGTGATAAAATTACTCCTCTATGCTGATGACCTTATACTAATTGCAAAGAGTGCGCAAGATTTGAGAGAGCATTTGAAAAATCTTGAATCCTTCTGTTCAGAGGTTGGGATGGAAGTCAATATTACTAAAACTAAAGTCATCATATTCTCTTTGAAAAAGAAAAAACAACACACTTTCATATTCAAGGGCAGCCCGTTAGCAATGGTGGAAGAGTACAAATATCTCGGAATTGACTTTCATTCTAGACTAAGTTGGGAGACATGCAGGTCAAAACGAATTCAGGTGGGATGGAAGGCCTCCTACCTTCTTCAAAATAGATCCAGGAAAGCGGGACTTTGGGACTGCAAGACTAGGAAGACCCTCTTTGGTCTTTTAGTGGTTCTGGTTATTCTTTATGGATGCGAGGTTTCGGAGAGCAGCGTATCAAATCATAAATGGAGACAAGTAGAAAGAATCCAAAAGCATCTCATTACTACTAACCTCAAGGTCAAGGCAACAGTTCCTTACGAGATCCTTTTAGCGGAGGTGGGTATGTTCCCAACTGAGGCATCAGCAATTATCCGACTGTTAGGTTATCTGAAAAAAGTGGGAAGTATGGATAAGCATTGCTCGCCTAAATTGGTGGTTGAAGAGGAGTTAGCACATAGGAAAAGAATGTGGAAGGAACAAAACAACAAATGGTTGAACAAATGGAACATTATCCTCCAGGAGTGTCCAAACACCAATCTGAAAAATAAAGAAATGGGTGTTAGAAAAATTCAGAACTGCCATGTGGACGAATCTGATAGGAAGAAAAAAGGCCTACTATGTTAAGGAATTTAATCACACATGGGATCATGGGGATAAAGCCTATTTAAGGTCCACAATTAAAGGAAAGGCCAAAATTCTAATTGCTCGGTTAAGGACTAGCTCCCACCATTTACGATGTGAAACTGGTAGATGGATGGTCCCTAAAGAGAGGTGGGAAGAGAGAATTTGTGCTTTCTACAGCAAACGAGTGGTAGAAACAGAATGGCATTTTATTAAGGAATGTGGGGCTTATGAGGATATTCGCAGCGAGTACAGGGATTGCCTACAGGTGAGCAGCATGAAGGAACTTTTCGAAGAGGCAAGATTACACAAGACAGCAAGCTTCTTAATCCGGATCCACAACAAAAGGAACAACTTGGAGAAATCGCAGCAGGATGCCTAACTTGCTCTTTGGTCCCTAAGACCGGTGGTCTCATGGACATCATTAAAAACATTTCATTACAAACCACTTCATCTTCACAATGCCAAAATCAACTGGCAATCTCCAAAACATATAAATCTGCAACTTAAGTAACCAACCAGCTAGGGTAGGTCTTTCACCACCAAAACCATTAATCTAGATGAGGGATTCCACCCTCAACCAGTCAAGGGACAAACTCCAAAATCATTCTGACAACATAACAGTAAGATATCAACTCAGCATAAGCATAGGAGAGCTCAACATGAGAATATATAGAGAGCAAGAGAAGTTAGGGCAACCAAATTAGAATTTGAATTCGTTTCCCTCACTTTTCCAAATAAAATAAAAAATGAAATTAACCCTAGAAAGGGTTGACTACTTTAGAAGCTCTCATTAAATGATTTAAATTTTATTTATGTTTCCTTATTCCTTGTAGACGTCACTTTAGAAGATATATAAGATCAACTCAATAAAATATTAATACCTCCCCATCCTTAGGCATCAACTTTAGATGTCATATGGTCCCGCTTTTAAAAACAACTTCATGTTACTAGGCAAGATACAAGGGAGTATTTTTTTAAATGCATTTTATAAAGACTTGGTGAATAAAATAAATCTCTTCTAAGAGCAAATATAACTCACCAAGTCCCAAACTGAAACCCACTGCACTGAACTAAGAGAGGAATTGAGGACATGATCAAGTGCTAAAAATAGCATTCACTCAAAAAATAAACATGCCAAAAAAAGAAAGTTTGTTTGAAACACTAAAGATCATTGGTAGAGCTCACCTAAGGACATTGAGTCCCCATCATAACCACTTAGCCTATGAGAACCCGAGAATAGGATAATGGAAAACTTGAACTGAGCTGGATGCAACAAGAGGAGATTACATCCTTCCATATGTTTTTTTGCTTGCTTAATGTGCAATATTCCAACTAAAAACCAGGAAAACTTTTTACTTTCCACACTTATTTGCAGTAGAGATAATCTTTACTATGCTTGTCTCTTAAGAAAATTTATCCCAAATATTGACATAAAAGAATTGGATTGTAGTGTTAGTCAAGGTTGTTTCTCAAAACGTTTAGATGAAACAAATATATATGAATAAGGAATAATAAAAAGGTAGTCTTTTAATTTTTTCAAATGTGCAAATCAGTTTTACTTAATTTTTTTAATTCAACTATTAATGTCTACGAAAGGTCAGTAATGGGCGATAGCCAAGGGAACTGCAACAAAATGAGAAGGAATAATAAACAGGGTAGCCTTTTAGTCTTTTCAAATGTGCAAATAAATTTTACTTAATTTTTTTTAATTCAAATATTAATGTCTACAAAAGGTCAGTAATGGGCGATAGCCAAGGGGATTGCAACAATGACATTATATTAGAATGAAGAGTGAAACAAATGTCCAACCAATTAAATTAATGTAAGAGATCTCCATGATACCAAAAATGTCAAACATAAGACATTCCAGAAGCATTGTTCCTATTTCATGGACTATAGAAGCTTAATTTGTCAAAGGAGGCATTTTTATGTTATACCATCAGCATGAGTTTTTCAATCCTGCATGTGTGCATAAGATTCTATTTCATGGACTATAGAAGCTTAATATGTCAAAGGAGGCATTTTTATGTTATACCATCAACATGAGTTTTTCAATCCTGCATGTGTGCATACGATTTTAATAATAGTAGGGAAGCATAGGGTTTCTAGCCTTTTTTTCACTTTTTTAGTCAACTTCAACTATATAAAATGTAGATCTCACCATTATAGATGTCATTAATAATATAATAATAGATGTGTGCTGATGCAGGGGTTTTCATCCCAATAGCAAACAATGTAAAGTTCGAAAACTCAGATATCATAAGCCATTTTTGATACCACCAATGACCTTCAGTGCCCCTTTCATACTGAATTGGGTTAATATTGAAATAAGCTGACCTTATTTTTGAAACTCCTTTGGGCCCGCCCTGTAAAATTATTATTCTCATTTTAATTTTATTTATTAAATTTATTAATTATTATTTAAATATTATATTATTATTAATAGAGTTATAAGGAAGCACTGTTATAAGATAAGATAAGATAAATCTATTAATGTCCAACAAAAGACCACAAAGCGGGTCCACAGGATTGTCGAGAACAACGCAAGGGACCGGCCCAAAGCAAGAACAACAAACGGTGTCTGAAAAATCAAAGCAATGTCAAACAAACAACAACAGAAGACAGAAAGAGAGAGAGAATGAGAGAGGGGGAATGTAGGCACTCCAATAGGGAGAACCCAAACCCCAAAACCCCGCTACAGAAGTTGTATTGCTGAAAAGAACCTCCAGACAGAAAGATAACCCGTAGAGAACTTCCTACGCTTCCCAGGAGGACAAGAGGAAGGAGAGGACTGCTGAAGGATAGACCTCATCCGGGGGGTCGCTGGCCAAGAGTAGCTAGAAGGGGGGGGGGTTCTAGTTGACGCTTAGGACCATGCCCAGAGNGAGCCTCTGTGAAGAAGGTGATAAGATGACAGGACTATGTGGTGGCATGGCGCTGGTGATGATGCGGATGTTGATCCTGCAGTGAGTGGTCCCAGAGTCTAGTAGCCTCCTGAATGGAGAGCAAGGCACCTCTGATTAGTGAATATGGAAAATGTGCAGAGGGACTGGACATCCCTGAAAAGGCAGTAAATCTACCTCTAATCTCATAATATATAGGGCAACGAAAAAATTAAATGCTCCTCAGTCTCAATCTCATCCATGCTACATAACTAGCAAATCCTGTGCTCCCTAACCAGATGGTGGTCAATCTCAATGCGAAGACGATGTGAACCCACTCTGAAGGAACCAAGAAGGATTCGTAGAGCACGCGCCCAGTGGTGAGATAAACAGGAGGGACGAACAATGAACCCGTCCTCCAACTCTAAGTAGTGCTCAGCATAGAACGCCATCTTTGGGCGAAGACCCCCATGGGGGTCAACCCAGATTCTGTGAATGAACCGCCTGTAAATGCCGGTCCTTATACACCTGTTCAACTCCTGTCTGGATGGGAGAAGAAAATGAGGAGCTTCAAGAGAGTACTGAAAAGGAGGGAGACGATCCATCTCAATCCCAATGGAACCCAGTAGGGCCAAGGGTGTAATGTCCCCATTTTGAGCGAGCATTGGAGTTAGTGGATTTAGCCTATCATTAGGTCCTTGTAGGCTAATACTGGTGATTAGAGGACCCCTGTTGTGGGTTGTGGCCCCGTTTTGAGGGACTTACTATTTATAGTAAGTCAACAGTTGGTTCCATGGAGCTCAGATGATTTAGAGGATTTATATGATGCTCTCAAATTTTATTTCTGGCTTTCGGTTTGGACTCCAAGAATCTTGGAGGGAGTGTCTATTTTTAGTAAGTCACCTTGTCAAGTTCATTCATCATATTTCTTCATCAGGATCACTCCTGTGCTGTTGGATTTTGATTTTGATGCTTCCTTAGTCGTTTTCGCAAGACAGGTGAATTATGATTATTATTTAATTAAATCGACTAAGGTTGTTATTTTTATTGGCATTGTATTTTAGGCATCTTAGTATTATAGCTCATTGGAGCTGGGTTGACAAGTTTCAAATCCTGAGCTCATAAAATAGGGACCCTATGTGTCAGAATATTGTTATTTTAATGAAAGGGTTTTTTTTTCATCATTAAAGTGGAAAGAAATATAATAGGTTATTATATTTCAAATGTGTACATAAAGGATAGTCTTAATATAAGTGAAAAGTGTCTTGGAGAAGATAGAGTTTGATTTGTATGGAGAAGTCATAGATACCATAAGAAGAGAAATTCGAAGGCATTCTTGATACATCATTTTTTATGAGTTTTGTGATTTGGTGTAAAGTATGGAACCAAGGGTTTTAATTTCTTTGATCTGGTGAATTTTGGGCTGGTGAATTGTGTCTGTGATGGTCTCACCTCAGAGATCATATTTGTGCTTAAATCGTGCTTAGTTTGTTGGAAGGGTTTCAACGTTTTTTTTCATCAGCAAGCTGCGGATGCATTGGTGTATTAGCTGCGGCTCATTAAGAGACAAATTCGGCTTTCAAAGGCAATGCAGATATGTGGGAATCTCTACATTTCAGAATTAGCAGAGACAAGTTCGGTTCTAGGGTTCAAATAATTAATTTCCAGCTTGCCATCAATAAAGTTTACAAGTCTTCATAGTAGCGGCATTTGTATTTAATTTATTAATGGTAGTTCAAGGTTGGGCGCAAAATCTGATTGCATGGTGCATAATTGATTTCAATAATTGGAGATGCATTGTTTGACTTTATAAATATTTCAAAGCTTAAGTTGGATTAGATAAATTACAATGCGAATTGTTCTTCTTCAAGCATTGTCGTTAAATTGCAATATTTGTTTAAAAAACCGAAGTGAGCCATGTGTTTCAAAATCACATTAAATTGCAAAAGAACACAATTATTTCTTGTGAAAAATCAGAATTCAGTGCTTGTTCAATGAAAGAGCCAGTCAGGCTCTTTACAAAGAGCCCTGCAAACCAACAACGGGCCTGTTTAGAGGAGCAGATGTCGTAATGAGCTCAAAAGAACAGTAAGCGAGGTAGGGGTATCTGTGACGCCCCTCGCAAGAGTCAACAAAACCACGCTGGCAATGTAAGAACCAAACAAGGTCAAAGATTAGCGCCAAGCCTGAAGGGGTGAGCCCCGAAATCAGCGAGGATAATATAGTGAGGAATCGACTGCCTGCATCTAATAATCCGTTGGAGAAGGAGAACCTAGACCCTCTCTGCCGAAACCCAATCAGAATCCAAAAGAGAAAACCCCAAAACCATAGAGCCATAAGGAACAGTAGGCCTAATCAAAGTGTCCATAAGCGTCATCTTGGACGAGGTGTCCTGGAAGTGATGCCGAAAGCACTGTCTCTCAAGAAGGGCCAAAGAACCATAACCCTTGTTGATACGCAGCAGGTGGGCTGGTCTCAAACTGAAACAGGGGCCAGAGAACTTCACCCCCAAGTAGGTGTAAGACAAGGATATCTCCACCTCCACTGCCTGCATCTAATATCTTTTCTCCTTGACGAAGGGCACATGACAGCAACGTATGGTGAGCAGCCACAATGGAGGTTCCTCCATGTCGGTGGGTGTGCACCCAATTTGAATAATTTTCCTCCATAAAACATCTCTCTTTCTCTCTCTCTCTTGCGACATTTATCCTTCAAGAGCTGTATGATACTCATCTTTGCAATCCATCTACTCTTGATTGGATATTCAGTCTGAACTTTGCAAGTATTTATCAAAAACCAATAAGAGTGAGCCTATCATTTGTTCCCTCATTAAGCAAAGACTTGTATTGATCCTTAGAGGCAATCTTTTATTCGGCCGGTTTGTAAGCCACTGAATTCAAAGCATCATACGTCTACAATCTTAAGGGGGGAAAGATCGCTATGATTGTTCCATCACAACTATAGCATCAAACCAAGGAGACTCATCTCCAATAGTTGCTCAAAACCAAGGAGATTCATATTAATATTACCTGTCAACTAAAACAAATACATTCGATCTTGGATTGAAATATGATTGCTTCGAATATGTCATCATTAGTCGAATGCCATTTAATTGAATCTATATTCATTAGTCGAATGCGATTTGATTGAAATTGCTTATGAATAATGCAAAGTTTCCTTCATTGTCTCGATAACGACATCATGACTGTCTGTAGGAAAAGTATGTCATCAAGATTAAACATCTGCTATTACTTCGAAGAATTATATGCATCAATTGAATTACTATCTCTTAGCAATTAATCAAAGAAGTATATAAGATCAAGAACCTGAAATGAATTGTAACTGCTATGTATTTGAAAGGAGTTAGTAACATGCATGATAGGAAAGAACACTTATCTTTACTTAGGCTTGGCATTCTATTGATATTCTACCTGAATCAAATGTTAAATACTAGGATTAAATCCATAGTCACTGTTAAAAGAAAGTGTGAGAGTAAAGAAAGAAAGAAAAACAAGAACCATGCAAATAATAGAAAGGTTAAATTATCCTCAACTATATGTAAAACTAAAAGAATGAATCATGCATAACAAATCATAAACGTGATAAAAAACAATAATTGTCTGTTAGGATTCTCTTGGTACCACAAATCGCAGAGAGCCCAGTGAAAAAGGAGGTGATAAGTCGAGATGTGTGTAGTCGTGCATGATGCTGCCATTGAAAAGAGTTGTCACGAAGCCTGCTTCTTCCATGACCTCTCAGAGGCAGCCAGGTCTCTCTGTTGGTTCCACGACTTACCCTTTGATTAGGCTGTTCTTCTCGGTGGCTCAGGTTTCTTAGGGTGGTGGGGGTTTTCCCTCTTGGGCCACCCACACACCCCTTCTTTCTCCTCGGCTCTAGCTTTGTTGTTCTCGTTGGTTTCTTGTTGCTTGGGCTTTGATTTTCTTTGGGTACCGTTTGGTGCCCTTGTTACGGGCTGGGCCCTTGTGTTGTATTCGACAGTCCCTTTTACCCATTTTGTGGTCATTTGTTGGACATTAATAAATTTATCTTAGCTTTTCTTATCTTATCTTTCCCTAGGTCATTTTGAACGTTGTGTCAGTTAACTACTTAGTGGTTTCTTTTTAGTGGGTCACCATCCGTTGAAGGTCGAAAGACCGTTAATATCAGCAGACAATGGCAAATAGCCTGATGTTGGTCACTAAGACCAAGAGAGTGAAAGATCCATGATCCTGGTGATCTTGTAAATTACTATTTTTGCACAATTTGGGACTTTGACCAGCGTTTGTACCTCTGAATGGATTTTGTTGAATTCTGATTTTTTCTCGTTTTTTCTTGTTTTCAAGTTTTTTTGGTGTTTTTGAATATATATGCAAATAAATGACGAATAACAAATAACTTTCGAACTAGAAATGATAAGCAGCATTCATGAATTAAAATTACTTGACAATCTGAAAATGAATCAAATTGTACCAGGCATAATATTCAGATTTTTGCATTCATAGAGTAAATACATCAAATGGATTTGTGGCTGCCTCTTGCACTTGATGCAAGCTTAAAGAAAGTTCTGCAACTGCTAAAGATGAATGCCTTGCTATCATAAACTTTGATAGATGCTTCCAAACTGCAAAACGTGGGCTGCTGAAGATGAATGGCGCCCAATATACAAGCTCGAACTGCGTCTGGAAAATGCCCAAGCTGGGATGGACTAGCCGCCAAGCTGAATGTAATATATTCTCCTGATAAATGATGCTAAGAAGAAGGTTGATCCTTGCCATAGCAAATACTACTTCCAATCTGAAAACTGAAACACCAAATCTTTGTTGAGGTTTGCGTCCCAACAAATCAGACCTAGGGTTTTCGTCCCAAGCCTCTAAATCACTCCACAGAACAATTTCGAATTTTCACAAGTTGTAAATGTCAAAAGATGCCCAGCCATTAGATTTCCATCTCCTTATATCTCCTTTCCAAGGCAATTCAAACCCTAATGGGAAATACACTTGCACTTTATAATATAATAATATTTTCCCAATTAAAAGTGTCCATGCTATAGGAAAATAATACTTTATTAAAAATGTTATAACTCAAGGCACCAGAAGGTCTCCGGATAGTGAAAATATTTTATAATAATTCGAGACCTTTCAAACAAGCTATCACACAAAGGTATCCCTAACCAAATGAAGCAATTATTCCCTTATTACTCCAAAATGGCTATTAAAATAGCCTTATTATAAATTATTTAATTGTTAACTTAGGAAATATTCAAATATATTAAAATATTTCCCCTTTTGCTTCTGATAGCCCAAATCAACCAACTAAACATGAAACTGACCATGTCACTTGCCTGTGACTGATACCGGACGATATGGGTGAACTGGCAGTCCCTTCCCTAAATCTAGGGATGCTCCTAGAAACTAGGGAACACATCATGTCATCCTGAAACTAAAACCAATTGAAGGATCATGAATAATCTCACAAATTTAGGGATATCCCCTAAAATCTAGGAACTGCTCCAAAATGGCTCCAAACTGCCTGTAAAGCAAGGTTCTGGTCACTGTATGCACTGAATGAGTCCCTATCCATCTCTGCTAGCCTACGAGACTCCAATGATAGGCCAACTCCTCCGTCTTTGATGTCCACTCTAGAAAGGGGACATGACAAAGAGTCAGTTAGACTTAGCTGTTATACACAAGTCGAGTAAAGGTAGTTAAATTTGACAGCACAAGATAGTGCTAGTATATTGATAAACCTTGGCCAAAGTGACAGAGTGCAAGATGCATGTGACTTTCAATTCACATGAACCAAAATCACACATCTAGTTAGAAGGGTCATACTATGAGGAGGTACCTAGATTGTGTGACCAACTATAAATGATGCAGGTTCTAAACACCAAGCTCAGATGGAAATTAGACCTAGCCTTGTGTTTGCACTCTTGTGCAAGGTAGGACCACTTCCAATAGGAAGTTGAGTGGAGGACCACCGGTCAATGGTTGGGAGGAAAAGCACCCGATGATGCTCTCCCTCTCTCAGTTATGCCAAGACTTGTACAAGATTTCCATAACCAAAGAAAGAACAATAATTATCTTCTCTCTTGTTTATGTATCCCTTGAAAAGATAAAGTAGTTAGATATGTTATTTGGTTATTATTCAAGTTCATGTGAAAGCAGTTAAATCTATTACTTGGTTATTATTCCAGTTCATTTGAAAGTAGTTAAATCTGTTATTTAATAGTATTCATGTTCATGTGAAAAAGAAATCATTTCCATTCCAGTTATAAATGAAAGTAAAAGCGAAAGTTTTATTTTATCGTTTTTATGATGAAAAAATTGTGATAGATATTTATTTTATATAGTTTAGCTTGTTATAAAAGTGACCCACTATATAATTTTCCATTGACATAAAATAAAGTCACTTTACTAAAATAACTAAGGTTTAACTTTTAATTAATTAAAAATAAATAATCCCAAGAAGTTTAGGACTATTTTGTTGTCCTCAATTTTGCATTCCCCAAAATTGGGGCAACCCTACGCAATTCTCAATGGTTGCTAGGAGTTTTTCTCTAAGGGTGTCGAGGTTGTGCAAGAAGTTATATTTGGCGGGATCAGTCATCCCTTGGTCCTTTTCCGTTTTACTTCTTACAAAGCGTCCAGTCTTTTGTTTCTCTTTTTCGCTTTGATTGGCGTTTTATTTTTGTTTCCAGTTTAGTTGGCGTCTTTGTGTTTCAGTTGCTCTGCAAACAGTTTTCCACGTCCTTCCAAGGTCAGTAAAGAAATGGTCTTTTTTCTGGTCGAACGCATAAAGTTTAAGCTTATTTTGTATGAGTGATAGATTTTAAACTCTATCTTAAAATTTTGCGCCTCTACAAAGTTTTGCTTAAAAATTTTAATGATAGCGAGATCACATCCGTATATCAAATCGTTAAAGTTTTAAAGACGCATATAGACATTTTAAGCTCTTTTTGCGTTTAAAATAGATTTAAAAAAAAAATGATAATTGCATAATATGCATATATTGTTAAAGAAATTTATTTTAATAAACGACGAAGATAAGGATAAGACTTAGAAAAAATGACGTCGTTTTATTTATAAGTCTTATAATTCATTGCGAATTACCATTTAAAACGTCTTTCTTCTAAAAAGAAACAATATTTTATTATTATTTTAAAAGAAAATGATAATAATAATAATATCAAAGGTTAATATTAAAATAACAAACTTATTATAATACATAAATTGATATTATAATCGGTTTTATTTTAATATTAATGTATTGTTTTTACTATACGAAGAAAACGTTAACCGTGGCATATATATATTGAAAATGTTATGTTTTAAAAGCCATGGTTTACTTTAGGCATTGAAATCTCCCTTCTACGCATGACATGTTGGCATACATGTTAGGCGTTATGTTTTATTTTAAATGACATGGCGTTGTAATTTTGGTGTTTGGCGTACGTTTTAGATGAAAACGTTATGTGTGTCATCGATTTAAAACTCCACCATAGGCCGCGGCTTTCTAAGGCGGTGTTTCTTATTTTTAATACATAAACGTTATGTTATATACGATAAAGTGTTAAAGCCCGTGTCTCTATTAATAATGAGGCGTGGATAACTATATGTCATCGGGCTTACATCTTTGATTCCATTGCATATGTTATTTATTAAATAAAGCCCGCGATGCTATCAAAGGAGGCGCAGATTAGTTATCGGGCAATGTTTTAAATCAATACATATGTTATATGCATTGATTAAAGCCCGCGTTTTCTCAAAACACCTACGGCAGTAAACAAACACATTGGCATATGCTTCAAAAAGCATACGCATGTGTTTTTCCTTTGATTAAAGCCGTAGATAACTATTAGTTATCGGGCATTGTTTTTAAAAACAATGTGCAGGGACTATGTGCTTTGTTTATACTATTAAAGCATGCACAAACATGGCGTCTTTTTCTGATGGAAATGCATAAACAGCTTTCACTAAAACATAAGTGCTCTTCCACAGCATGCTGCGTTATTTTCCAAAGAAGAGCTGGAGTTTGTGATTTTGGAGTTTTTCTATGGAAAGAACTTCCTGTGTTTTAGTTAGAGCTTCAGACCTCTTCTATTCCAAGAAAATAGCCATTGAATCTGCAGTTGAATGAACTGATTTTCCCCTTCAATAGCAATTTTGAATTTCCTTCTTTAATGAAGTCTTGTTTCTTTCCAAGAAGTGGAAGGCATACCATGATCATAGGCCATGTTTTTGAAGAGTTCTTCCTCTTTTCTTGCTGTTTGCATGCAAATTTTGATGCATGATGAACACTTGTCTTTCCCCAAGCCAAGACCAATGATATTAGCTTTGATTTTGACAAGAATTTGTCAATTTTGGAGTTTATATAACTCTGCAAATTTCCTCTAAACAGTAATTTTGAATTTCATCTATTTTCCCAAGTTTTGCTTTGAAGAGGAATTAGGTTTTTCTTTTGCATCCAAGGAAGGTAATTTGGTCATTTTTTTTCTTGTTTGTTTTCTTTATGTTTTATTTGTATATACTTTCTTCTTCTCTCTCATCTTCTCTGAAAGCTGCATATGAGAATGTCATCTATTCTTATATGCAGTCGGGATTAAAAACCTCGTTCTTATGGTGGTCTTCCCAAAAGTGCATGTAAATATGCAAGTGTTGTTCTTTATGCAGTCAGCCCATAAAAACCCACTTTTCCATATCCGCATTTTGAATAAGAAGGGACCAAGTGTTGCCCCATATGCAAAGAAGCTAAAATAACTCACTGTTTGACCTCATATGCAAGTGTTCACAAAAGTTTATCATGCGCATGACATATTCATGTGAGAAAATACTTTTTACATCTCTTTGGACTTGCTGTCCAGAATGTGTAAATGCTTCCAAAAGCCCACCATGCACATAGCGTGTCCGTTCATGAGCTGCAAATGATTCCAAAAACCCCACCTTGCATATTGAACATTTGCTAATGCATAATGCGTCAATGTATTCATTTTATCAAACTCAAAGTTTGTTGTCCGCATACATGTCGTACCTCCAAAATACTGAGCTCTTCCCTATATGCATTATGGATTGAAAAACCCACTTCTTTCATAATGGTCATACTTACATATCAAAGAAGAAGTCCAGTTTTCCAATATGCAAAACCATCAAAAAAAGCTCACCTTCTTGTGTCCTTTTATGACCTTTCATGAGGTGCACGTTCTTCTCCTCAAATAATGAAGAGTCGTGTTGCAAGAAGCAAATTACTCCCCATACGCTTGCAAAGAAAATGAGATCTTCCCCAAACTAAGCATATGGTGTTCTTCCCAATGTGTGATTAAGTTTAAATATCTTGATTACAAATTCCACGGTTGCAGAGGCATATGAAATAGGAGCAACCATATGATGGAGCTAGACAAGGAGGTGAAAAGTGTTGAATAATGAGCATATAGAATGCTTTCAAGACTGAAACAGAGAGAAACAAAGATGCTTCCCAGCAATCACCACTATGATGCAGAGTGATATGCAGACTCATGTTTTTGGTTCGAGATTCTTTCACCAAACCAGAACACATCAATCATCAGGCATCCTGTAGCAGCATGAAGACTAAAAAAGCATGATGCAAATAGATGTCGTGTCTTGTTAGACACTTAGATGCTTTCATGCATTTTGTAAAAGTGTAGAATCTTTGACAGATTACACGAAAATATGTAATTGCATGTGATAGTATCATGTGCAAAGTAGTCTCATGTAATCATGTTGCAAGGACATTAGATCCTGTAGCATTAAATAAGTCAAAGTTAGTTAGTTAGAGATAAGGATAGAATAAGTCAAAGTGGTTAAGGGTTTCCCCTTTCTTCTCCACTTTACTCTCTCCTCTTTTCCTATATAAAGGAGGGAGCACATTGTAAATATTCATCTTTTGTTTGTGCAAATAAACTATAGGCAAAACTCTTGAGTTCTGAAAACTTTGTTTTTCATTGTAAGAGAGTTAAGCATTTGAATAAAGGAATAGAGATTGACAGACTGTGTTGTTATCTTGAAAATCAATGAATGTGTTCTTATGTTGCACTTGTTGATCCTTGTTCAAATTAAAATAGTTTCTTTGTTTAAATCATTGGAGCATCTTTAATCCAAGTTTTCTAAAGACTTTGTGCTTTAGGAAATCGGGGTTACTATAGAAACTAGTGGCTGATATACTCCAAGGACTGAAGACTTTGAGCTTCAGTATTGGACAATAGATTAGAGTACCTATTTGAGGTGAGGACAGGAGACTTTGAGCTCATTGTATCACTTCATCTTTAGATAAATCAACTGTTGCCTCATTTGATTGTTCTTAAGTCAATCATCGAGTCACCAGTATTACTGTTGCAAGGTGAACTGTATGTGTTACAGTTTAGTTCTACTTGAAGCCACCTACGGTAAGAAGGGAGCCTCCCCTACTGCTGAGAGGAGAGAGAAATCTCACATACTGCTGCCTAAAACACACGTTTTGCAAGTTGTAGTCTTAGTGACTTGCAAAATATTTAGCCAACATATTTAAAATTTAAATACTCTGTTATTCCCTTAAAATGCCTGAATAAAATAGGCTAACAGTTTTATATAAATGACTCATTTGGAAAATGGGTATATTACAATGGATGTACCTCAACCAAGATAGTTGTCCAATAATTGACAAGTTTATAATTCTAGAGTTTGGGGAGGGGGAATCCAAGAACTCGAGATTCAAGCTTAGGAGATATATCTTTATGAGGATTACAAGGAAGCTTGATGTTCTGCCTAGTCCAAGAACTATTTCTCAGACAAAAGGATTATAAGAAATATTATTCTATTTGGTTTTGGGGTATTTAGTTTTTGGTTAGTTTATTAATGTGTTCTTTCAATATAGTAAGCCTTAAGAGGGTGCATTAGAATATAGGGCTTACCTTTGTAATGAAGTCACTGTAGTGACATAATGGTGTGCTAATGTTGTTATTGTTGTAATTTAGGGTTGTCGACAAGTGTCACATCTTTAATTGTTAGTGACATTCTCTCAATCTTCCTTATAAGGAGATGAACCTAATTTTAATTGTCGGCCAATATCAAGTAATATTATATTGTGTTATTAGCTCTTTTTCTCAATAGTATCAAGGTAGATAAATTTAGTAAAATTAGAAGCAAAGATTATTGATATGCTAGATTGCTTAGAATTGATGAAACACTAAGCCATATGTAATGTCCCCGTTTTGAGCGAGCATTGGAGATTAGTGGATTTAGCATATCATTGGGTCCTTGTAGGCTACAACTGGTGATTAGAGGACCCTGTTGTGGGTTGTGGTCCCGTTTTGAGGGACTTACTATTTATAGTAAGTCAACAATTGATTCCACTGAGCTCAGATGATTTAGAGGAGTTATATGATGCTCTCAAATTTTATTTCTGACTCCCAGTTCGGGCTCCAAGATTCTTGGAGGGAGCGTCTATTTTGAGTAAGTCACCCCCGTCAGGTTCATTCATCATATTTCATCATATGGATCACTCCTGTGCTGTTAGATTTTGATTTTGATACTTCCTCAGTTGTTTTCACAAGACGGGTGAATTATTATTATTATTTAATCAAATCGGCTAACATTGCTATTTTTATTGGGATTGTATTTTGGGCATCTTAGTGTTATAGCTCGTTGAAACCGGGTTGTGAAATTTTAAATCATGAGCTCATAAAACAGGGACCCTATGTATCAGAATATTGTTATTTTAATGAAAGGGTTGTTTTTCCTTATTAAAGTGGAAAGAAATATAATAGTTTATTATATTTCAAATGTGCACATAAAGTATAGTCTTTATGTAAGTGAAAAGTGTGAAGATGAAGTTAGGGATGGATTTGTGAGGAAGACTTTATAAAGGCTCTTGGAAGAATTTGATTATGGATTATGCTTCTCATTCATTTTGAAATTGGGTTTTAATTGCTCTGAGTTCTAGAGTTGAGGATTTCGGATTTTCAGCAAGAAGAATTGTAATTCTTCACGTGTCTTACACTTTAAGTTGGATTTCGTTGCCAACGAATTGTGCAGAAGTTGCGGCCAGCTTTGGTAATTCTGAATATATATTTGGGTGCTATTGTTGGAACAATTTGGGGTTGGTTTGCAAACCCCTTGTCTTTCTAGCTGCGGCTTGTACTCATTTCAGCGTGGGGGTCTTTTATAGCAGCTGTGTACCTTCTAGCAGTTGCAGCCAGCATTGAAACCACTGGAAACAAATGGTAGCTGCCTTCTTTCATCACTTGCAGCCCGTATGGAAGCAGTTGGAAGTAATCTCAGGTTATTCTTGTAATTTATTTGCTAGTTTTGGTTATGTATAATTTGTTATCAATAACTGGGGTTTTGAGTTTAAATCAAATAGAATGCATGGTTATTTCTATTTCAATGTAATTGATGGGTTAAAGGATATTGGTGGAATCATTGTTTTACCTGGCAAACTATGTTAAAAATTCATATCATTTTGCAATTCCAAAACAAATAAAACTTTTGCAAGTAAATTCAGAGATAGAGCCAGGCAGGCTCTTTACACCATAAGAATAAAATGATTTCAAGGTTTTTTTGGCATACTAACAATATCTACAATACACCCTTTCTCTAAATGTTCTGATTAGGATAGTGTCATCACCATAAATAGAACTTGTTAGGTTATGTTATTAATTATGCAGCCAACTATATTGTTAATTACTTCTCAGATTTGGGTAGTTTTAAATGAATAGTTGTATGTGGTTACCGCTAGTCTTGATCTAACTGACAACCATTGGGCTCTTTAAAGAGAAGTCTTGTAGTCAAGGAAGGCAATCTGATTTTATACAAGGCAGTTTATTGAAATATAAATAAGAATAATCATGATGATGACTAATCATGTTAACTGTTGTTGAAATATAAATAAGAATAATTATGATGATGACTAATTATGCAAGTGCAACTCTGACTAATTATGCAAGTGCAACTCAAACCATTGACACTCTAAAGTTCGAGAGAGAGTATCATCGAGGAGAAGGCTCTAGGTGATGGAGTTAACCTGTCATGATAGAAGCAACACACTCCTTAAACTCATGTACTTAGGTTTCATATTTGAAATAATTGCATTATTCAATGAAGAGATATAATTGGGGCTTCATATTGGGAAAAAGGATTTTGAGATGCCTTGCTTACATTTTACCTTGTGAAATGATTTAGTGTTCCATAAAGATAGCATTGTTGATACCATACTAATATTTTATATCCAAAATTGTGTGGTTGGAAATGGTTAGCTGCAAATGTCAAAACTCTTTTAAAATGTGGGTATTAATAGAACAAACTCAACCATGGTTTGGGAGCTCTTGTATGCAAATATCCCCTGGTGTTTCCATTATCCATGATTGATGTCAATTTCCTTTTATAGCATTACAATTGCATTTCCAAATATTCAACAAGTGGTTGTTAGTGTTGCAAGGTGTGTGCCCTTGATCTCCTTGTAATATGCAACACATCGCTTGGGTTCACAATATGGCTTAACTATCTCCCATGTTCTATAAGTCTAGTGGTCGTTTTGGGGATTAACAAGTCGATCTTTTGGTGCAACAACAACCAACAATTGGTATCAGAGCCTAGATCACGGGTTTGATGAAATGTCTCGAACCGGATATTTTCTCCAAATTCCTCAAATATATCTCAGAAGATTTAAATAAATACATTCATGCACATAAACCATTGATTCACAACAAAAAACCAGCAATATGTTGCAATAAAACCCTCAATAAATATTATTGCATTATACAACAATACAACAACAATGGGATTTCAACAATCCAAAATCTGAACTACAGTATTCAACATTAATATCAAATGACAAGAACCTAGAAGTGCAATGGTAAACTCCGTCACAAATCTACCTCAGAGATGAACTGGGTTTCCGTCCAATCCATCGAGAAAGCCTAAAGGTTTGCGTCCTCAGGTTTCAGAATTGAAAGCTGGAAGCTCTCTGGATTCTCCAAGAGAAAATAAAATTCATAAACTAAGCATGTCTCAAATGAGCCTCTATTCCTTCTTTTAAAGCAACAGCTGTGACTCTTCAGTTTCCCTTCTCTGTCTTTTCATATTCCCACTTTTTGTCACTTTAAAGCAATACATCCATTTAATAATAAAGTGACATTATAATAAAGTATGAAATCTTCTGGCATTAAATGGATGACCAAACGAACTCGGAAGATGACGTATGATAGCTTGTCGGAAAGCTCTCGGCGATACGCTCCAAGTCTAATACTGAAATGCCACGAAGACTGAACTATGTAAACTTACTATAAATAGTAAGTATTAGGAAACCCTGCGGAAACTACTTTGATTGGCCTAAAACTGGAATTCCCTAGGCCAAATATCATACTGACCCCAGTCAAGCCCTGGTTAGCCTATCGGACCAAGATAGAACGGCTAACGAGGCAATAGAAATAATGTGCCCGAAAAAGGGGACATTACAAATCCTCCCTTCTCGGAGATTGCTTGCCCTCAAGAAATCGGTACCTGCATGCTATGACCAAAATGCCTAGATCCTATACCAACCTCAAGGAAGTTGCCTCACTCGACTACTGTACTACCCTGACAAAAACGTGACTAGAGAAGTGAAGCCACAAGCCACTCATTACTCCCCCAAAACAATAATGCACCAGTCATACTAATACCAGGATCCCAAACAATCAGGCTGACATAATTACCAAATATGAGTGAATTGAAAAGTATCAAGATGCAATCAAAACTAGACACCTCTCCATCAGTAAGAGGTAACGCAAGGAAAAGTATATCACCCATCATGCAATAAGACACAACTACCCATCTTGAATCGCTGATGTAGAAACCAAACTGCCCAACAGCTGAGCTCACCCTGTCACTCCAGTCTGGTGACCAAGACTTGTCTCTAGTAACTGGACCTGGGTCCCAAATCCTGCAATCAATCTCATCCACGTCATGGGGATTGGAAATATCTTCCTCATCTAGCTCAAAAAGGGGATTATCAAATGTCAGATCAGCATCCACCTAAAACAAGAAATTCTCAACCAACTGAAAGTTATTCAACTCATAAAGAAGTTTTGGATGATCTACAGATTTGTTATCTGATCTTTTGGGAGAGCTATCCAAGTCATAAGTCTGTTGTATGCTATCAAGTTCCTGAATCACTTCCTGAAAGAACTCAGACCTTTCTTTGTCATCCTGTTCCCTGTACTAACAACAATCTGATTTATTACTTCCTGAAGAGCAAGATGTGTGTGCTCCAATGTTTCCTGAGCAACATTAAGCTCTTTGTTGAGCTTATTAACCTCATTATCTTTTTTCCTCAACTGCTCAGCATAATTTTCAGCAACCTGTAACAGGTAGTCGCGATTTAAAAGTAAACATAGATATTTTGATTTCCAAACCTTACAAGTTGTTTTGACCCCCTGTAAATCAGCAACATAAAATTCACTCCCAATACCATTTTTTCCTCTTTCCATCTGAGCCTTCCTATAAAGATCTTCAATAATCCTGTGAGTGTTATCGTGATGCACAAGAGCTGCAATAATGACATCATCACTAACCTTCAGTTGATTCTTCAAAGTATGCTTCTCACCATTGTCATTTTGAAATGCATTCTCTGATTGGTCATCCAAATCATCATTATGCATACGTGATGTGCTGCTATAAAAATCACATGATTCCTCATATCCTTCACAGGTGTTATCATTGTCCTCATAGGCCTCAAACCCATTTGAATGAAGAGGTAAGGTTGTTACGTCATCCAACTAGTTGTCACAATCTTTAACCATATCTTTGTCGATTCAGCTTCTAAGTTGCCAACGTAGAGTTTTGCATACTCTTTACCTGTGATGATTGATTCTTCCTGAATAATGCCAGAAACATGTTCTAAGTTGCCAACGTAGAGTTTTGCATACTCTTTACCTATGATGATTGATTCTTCCTGAATAATGCCAGAAACATGTTCAAGGGACCCAGTCCTTGGTATGTAGAAAAAATCTGCCCTCTTCTCATTTGGTTGTTGCTCATTTTCGGAGATCCTATAACCTGTATATTTGTTGCCTCCTCTTTAGCCTTGCTTTCATGCATTGACTCAATATTTGTTTTACAATCTCCCACTTCGATGACAACCTCATAAGGCTTTTCTTCAATAACTAGTTTAGTTTTTTGTTCACTTATGGGCTGAATAATGACAGCTGGAAACTTTTCATATAAATTTCTGCACCTATCTTGTGCAAGTAGTTCCCGAGCCAACTCATGGTACTGCTTCCTTTCCATCACAGTCTTGTGTTGTAGCTTTGGATGAAAGTACATGAAACTAGAGAAGGTTAAATCTTTCTGAACTTGTGGAGGAAGTGTGTTATACTCATCATACATGCTAAGTATTTCAGTCCTTTTATTAGGTTGTGAAGTCGGGACTAACTGTTGTTGTATCTTAACAATATCCTTCAAGGTTTTTTCCAAACCATGCATCTTTAGCTCTTCAGCAGTTGACGTGTAGGAAAACTTAATATCCCTTACCCGATACCCCAAAACTTTTATTGCACGATGCTATCCCTATTCTGCCCCAATTTTGATAAACCTCTTTTACCAACAACTAGGAGATTTTGTCAAATAATTTGCATAAATTTATCGAGGATTGTTTTCTGCTTGCATTGTTATTCTAATATTTGATGTCTTTTGTGATTCCTCATTAGCATGATAAGACCGTTCAGTCTTTAAGTACAACAAACAAATTGCACAAATTGTGAAAGCTACGCATATTTGTTTGTCTAGAGTTTGGAGGTTCAAGGACTATTTAGTTCTCTGATAATTACTTTCACATTATAGAGCAAACTGCTCAGAGCATAAAAAAACTACACTTCGTTTGAAATTTCTATTTACCATTCAGTTAAAACATAAGTGATTAGCAGAAACTACAGAAGCTCTGACCTTGAACACCAGAATATTAAAAATTCAGTTGCTGAACTGTATTATTTGTAGATCTGAGAATGCCCACAAGCTGTAAGATATGCCTTCCAAAATTACTTTTATATCAGCCAGTCCAAACCGTGATAGCAGCACCAGCCATAACTCAATACCATGCTCAGAATTTGACCAAATTCTTTATGTTTGAATCCCAATTTTTCAAACCTTTGCACCAATTCATCTACTAGGACATTTTGTCAAACAGTATGCTTACAAACGTGACTAATGTGAAATTGGGTTTGCAATTTGCATGTTCCTGACTTATTTGCTTGGATCATAAGAGCACAACAATCTTCAAAAACTTTCATTTCGTGGTAGCAGCAGTCATAATTCTGGAATCAATATTGCTCAATTCCATAGTCCCTTCACAAAATTATATCAGTCTGGAATAGAGACAACAGCAAATAAATTCTTCATTAATTCCTTGAAAGTTGTAGTTAGTTTGATTTCTCAGGCTGACATATGAGATAAAGGTCCGCTTTCCATTATTAAGAACATCCTTTCACAATAGTCTCTAAACACCTGAATATACTTTAAACCTACCTCAGTCTGAAGCCTTATACATAGCAGAAGTCACTCCAAGGCTGGAAGTTGTGAATATCGTCTGCAATTCCTGGAATCCTTACGGTAATGACAATTTTGGAAGGCCTGACAAAACTTTCTGCTTGCTTAGGATCACTGCTAACAAGCTTACAGAAATCTTTGTCTTCAACAGTCCCCTGCGAACAATCCCTTCGTGCCTGAAACTTGTTACAAACTACAGACAATACAAATAAGTCTTGCGCTATGCTTCACGTGAATAATAGTCAAAGCTTTGTTTGCCGAAAAACATTTCTTCTCAAACCTTGTAATAGATAGAAGCCCAATATTATTTAACAAAATGCTCCATATACACTTTCACGACAACCCAATAAAGTTGTGAATAAAATATCATTCGGGACCCACAAGAACAGAGCGCCAATTTTGACAAGCTTAGGGAAAATAATTAAATCCCAACCATTTTAGCCAAATATTGAATGAGCCTTAATAATAGTTTGGCTAAACGCCCCCAATGAAGTATAGAGACAACAGACTTAATAAATTGATGATATCCCTCAATTAAACTGGCTCCGCTTCAAAGATTTAATTCACACTAACAATGTATTTCGAACCACTTCAGAATTCATTTTCCACTGCATAACTTAAGGCAGATTCATAAAGTTACGATAAAATATAAGTTCTTTCCAAAAAGCAGGACCCACAAGAAAGAACACTAATTAATACAAGCTTTAGGAGAAGTAATTAAATCCCGATTCTTCACTATATTCACCTCCTTCCAATGATACCCGTTCAACATTTTAATCGTTCTCAGCAATATTTTAATCCTTTCTCAGCGCAAACATCAAATAACTCATAGATATTGTAATGAGCCCTTAATATTAATTGCCATCCAGAAATATGACTCCGCATACCACGAACCAAGAAGAGACACCTATTTCATCAAGCGTTATATTTCTCCTGCAAGTATTTCCCGAATGAAGAGAATTTCTAATGACACCCAACTACTTAGTGTAACGCCGACAATGATGATACAGATAGTTGTAAAATGATATTTTCCACCCACGACCATTCACAAGCTAATCTCAAGCTGCTGGGACAAGCTGTAACACAGATTTCACTACCTTTGTGGTCATTTATACTAGAACAAGCCCGTCACCTCTTACTATGGTCCGTTGAAGCTTGTATCCAATTGTTTTTAAACGCATGTGTACACACGGCTAAAACATTCACACCATCTATGCCTTAGCTAATATTTCCAAGTGTTGAAGATAGATGACTATCCATGCATGAGCTCCATTCTTCAGGCCCGATGTTTCCAGTATATATCACCCATGGTAACTGTGAGCCACAACACTCACAGCAAAGCAAACTTTTCAAACTGTTGAACTATAGAAAAATATGCCAGAACTTTAATCAAGCCCTGTAACGGCAAGAAGCTCAATTTTTCATAGATTCACACTTGAACATGGAATACGACTGCAAGCATCACTAGGTCGGCACTCCCAAACTTTGAAGCTTTGAATAAAAACCACCTCGGATTTCCTTCCACACAGCAAGCTTTGAAATGATAATCCTTGACCTTTATATTTTTTTTTCAGTTACTAATTGAACTTCACAGGCTGGTAGGAAAACTAGCTCTGATACTACTGAAATGTCCCAAACCGGATATTTTCTCGAAATTCCTCAAATATATTTCAGAAGATTTAAATAAATACATTCAAGCACATAAACCATTGATTCACAACAAAAAACCAGCAATATGTTGCAATAAAACCCTCAGTAAATATTATTGCATTATACAACAACAATACAATAACAATGGGATTTCAACAATCCAAAATTTGAACTACAGTATTCAACAATAATATCAAATGACAAGAACCTGGAAGTGCAATGGTGAACTCCGTCGCGAATCCACCTCAGAGATGAACTGGGTTTCCGTCCAATCCATCGAGAAAGCCTGAAGGTTTGCGTCCTCAGGTTTCAGAATTGAAAGCTGGAAGCTCTCTGGATTCTCCAAGAGAAAATGAAATTCATAAACTAAGCATGTCTCAAATGAGCCTCCATTCCTTCTTTTAAAACAACAGCTGTCTCTTCAGTTTCCCTTCTCTGTCTTTTCATATTCCCACTTTTTGTCACTTTAAAGTAATACATCCATTTAATAATAAAGCATGAAATCTTCTGGCATTAAAATGGATGACCAAACGAACTTGGAAGATGACGTGTGATAGCTTTCCGGAAAGCTCTCGACGATACGCTCCAAGTCCAATACTGAAATGCCACGAAAACTGAACTTTATCGACTTACTATAAATAGTAAGTATCTGGAAACCCTACAGAAACTACTCTGATTGGCCTGAAACTCGAATTCCCTAGGTCAAATATCATACTTAACCCAGTCAAGCCCTAGTTAGCCTATTGCACCAAGATAAAATTGCTAACGAGGCAACAGAAATAATGTGCCCGAAAAAGGGGACATTACATTTGAACCCCGCACTTGCGTTGTGGGGGGGGGGGGGGGGGGGTTGTTGCAAGGTGTGTGCTTGGTCTCCTTGTGATCTGCAGCGAAGCACTTGGGTTTGCGATATGGCTTTATTGCCTCCCATGTTGTATAAGTCTAGTGGTTGTATTGGGTATTAACAAGTCGATCTTTTGGTGCAACGGCAACCAACAATTACTCATTCCAACATTTTTTATTTCTTGTGCAATAGAAGTCTAGCATTCATCTAATTTTATATTTAGAAAACCTACAAGAAATGAGTAGTCATTACTGTAGTGACCTTTTTCCTAAATTATGTTCACAGTACTTACAAGATAAGGGAACCCACTTAACACATAACCACCTTTAAGAATTTGTTACTAAGGGGAGGAATAGTGAATAGCAAATACATTCAATGCTTTAGGCTTTTCAGTATTTCATCCTCTAGCCTCTTTACCCATTTGCAAACCTTTTGGAGTGTATAATACCTTATAACTTACCCTAATCTCACAAATCTTGCCAATGTGGCATTGACCAATTGCAACCCACTTATGTATTTATTTTAACAACAATAAAAAATATATCAATTTATCTAAAATCAATTTGTTTGACAAATATGAGCAAGAACATACTTGGCGGTAACCAATTGCACGTGATGCCATTATTGTGTTAGGAAGCATTCCCATATCCAACAGCCAAGAGGCTTCTGCCAGAAGTCCGTTACTTCCTGCAAACAAAACATCAGTTTGCTACTTGACTAACATATAAAACCACTTAGATATGGTACTCCCATCTATGACATTACATATGTGCATCAAATACTTAGCAAAAAATATTGATAGATTATTTGTCATTCTTGGTTGCATATTTTTATCTTCTGTGGCTTAATGCTTCATTGGGGTATCATTCCCTGAATTGAATATTTGTGCTTAGATATAATTATTCAAGGGTTTTGACCACTTCTTGTTTACCCGTCGTGCTTTGTTTTTTCAAATTTTTTGCTTTAGGTTTCTTAATTTCTGTGTTCTGTTACTTTCTTGGACTAGGGTCCACCTACCCTAATTCTGATTTATTGCAACCAGTTGTACTTTCATGGTCCATTTACCTACTTTGATAATTTGCAGAAATTACTACAATATTTTCCTGTTTTCTTTCTCAAAAGTCAACGGTTTCACTTTTGAGTCTCATTTGCCTACCCCGGTTATTGGAGACATTAGCATAATTTTCTTCTTTCTTTATTTTAGAATGATTAAATTTTGGTAAATAGTAACAATTTTTATTTCCCAACCACCTCTCCCAATCTTCCTAGAAGTTTTTGTTGCTACCATCAAATGACAAAACACATTTTAATAATTTATATTTTATAACTGACACAGAGAGTTTGACATTTAAAATTGATCTTTGTTTTCCCATGCTCTACTTTTGTAATGTCCCCTTTTTGACTGGCACCAGTTACTTATTTTATTTTAGCCTTTATTTTCCCCGAAGGCTAAAAAGGAAGAAATAAGGGGGAAAAGATATATTAAATTAATTACTTATAAGGTTACTAAACAATGAAATATTAAAAAGTAACTTTATATTTAATTGATTTAATATTAAAGTGACTAAAATAATAAAATATCAAAAAGTCACTTAAAAAGAATAAAGTGCTGGATTCTTCTAGAAGCTTCTTGGAGTTGTTTGTGAAATCTTTATAAGGAGCCTTTGGGGGGTCATTTGAGACATCTTGAGTTACATATTCATCTACTTGTGTTGAAAAGCTTGAATGCTTGGATACTTGCCTGAGGGTTTGAAGACTCTAAGGTGCCAATTTC
>MU228385.1:236068-253480 GCA_018584345.1 Thuja plicata | reverse complement strand
ATTGTAATCACTTAAATCAGTTTGTAAGAGTTTCATATCAGCTGGTTGCCATTGAGGTGTAATCAGATTTGTATGCCAAGAGTCTTGACTGAGAAATATAGATTGCATTCCCTTTGTAACATCATAAGCATTGCAATATATATATATTGGAGTTATAAGGGTTCATGGCAATTGTTTGTCTTAATGTTACAACTGATTGCATAACAATTGTTTGACAAAATATCTCATTGCATAGTTTTTCATAGGTTGCATGCCAAGTGTTTGTAAAAATACCTCTTGGCTGTAGGTGTGCATTTTATATCAGAAATACATGTATTTGCATTTGGAAAAGAATAAAAAGAAGTTGCATATCATTTAGTCTTTCAATTAGCTGCTTGCGATCATTTGTTTTCATTCAAACAACATTGGCATTCAAAAATCAAAGCAAACATACAAACGTCAGCAAACTGAGGTTGCAAGGGAAGTGTTTGACAAAATTCTTAAGGCAGAAAAACAGGGATAAAACATCAAATTTGTCAAGGCACTTTACAACTTTAGACTCAACTTTCGAAGACAACCTTCTCTTCCTAATACCAATTAAACTTGCAAATTTAAACAACCCAAATCATCGTGATATTATATAATTTTCAGCATTGAGTTTGTGTGATAGGTACTTAGCCATTGAAGTTACCTATGAGCATCTCTTCGCACCGCTGATCAATTTTTTTGTAAAGCTCTGTTCTTTGAACAGAAAGGAAAAAACAAAGAAATTCATAGTCCAACTGTGTAAAAGAACTCTTTGCAGTTTCATCCTCTGGATGGGTGCTGATGCAAGAAGAAACTGTCGTAGCTGAGGCTTCTTTTTCTTTAAAACTGTCATATGGTACAGGAAATGAACTTCGAGGAGCACCAGCAGCCTGTCACAAAAAGAAACAAACAGAATCTTATGAATATCAACACTCAATACGAAAAAAAAATATAAGTATCTCGATTTCTAGTGTACCAATAGTTTGTATACTTGCAATCTGCTAGTGCAGATGTTTTATGGACCATCAAAAAAGTTCAATGAAATGTAGCATCTAAAGTAAAAAGTTTATGGTAATTACCTCAATTATTTCAAGACCACGTTGTATGCGATACCAATCGTTGCGCTGCACATTATTAGCAGTGGAATCACCTGCTTTCAGAAGAAGTCCAACAGCAGCATCCCAGTCGTCATTTCCCTGAAGAATTCTCAATTCATCTTTAATTTTCGAAGTGATTTCAGAAGATGCTTCTGGGATGACTGGTATGCCATACATATACCTTTCCAAGACAAATGGCAATAATTCTTTAATTAGCTAGTTCATTCAACAACTTTATTTACCCCTGTAATATTTGCAAATATCAACTAAGAATGAATTAAACTATTTCAAGATAATTGTACCAGGATACCTACATTGCTGTATCTGAAATGGAGCATATGGTCAACTGACAGAAAAACTTACACTGGAAACGTGTTTACACTTTATTTAATAGTTAAGCCCTGACTGTGGCTCATTATGAAATACACCAGTTGACTACCTTATGCTAAAGGTAAATCATCCTTCAAAATGGTTGAAATAGAATTCACTAATTATTTTGATTTTTTATATGAAAACAAAAATGCACACATCTCAACAAATTCTGTATTACAAATTTGGCAGGGACATATTGTCATATAATATCATCAAAGAATGGATTAAAAATATTTCAAGATAAAAATACCAGGATAGCTACATTTCAGTATCAGAAATGGAGCATATGGTCAACTGACAGAAAAATTTGAAGTGGAAGCGCGTTTACACTATTTAATAGTTAATCTCTGCCTATTGCTCATTATGAAATACACTGGTTGACTACCTTATGCTAAAGGTAAAACATCCTTCAAAATGGTTGAAATAGAATACTCCAATCATTTTTTAATAAGAATAGAAAAATTAAAAATATTAATTGTGATAAGATAAATATCACCAGAGAATCTATGATGAGCACAACCACATGCATAAATGATAAAAACAATTTAACTTAGAGTAACTACATGGTGACTATAAAATAAGCTCGCACAGGACCAACCACTGAGGCCTATAAAACCACCTCCAAAAAAAACTGTTGTTTAAAAAGAGCTGTATTCAGGGAATCAAATTAAGAAAAGCCAAAAACAAAAACACTACCAGTTTATCTAAATGTCAAAACCCAGAGTCTTCTTCAGGCCAGCCTAAGGGCTCATATAACAAACGTCAGCTAACCAACAATGCAACAAGAAATACAACTTGAAAGGAGGTTATAGATGAAAAAGCACCCTTAAGACACCATGGAAAAATTACTACTGTCCTACACCCACAATTTCCTTAGTGATGAAACCTTGCAACCAAAAGAGAACCACCTTTTTTCACACAATATACTCTTTTAATATCAACCTATGAAAAAGGCTCAATGCAAATAGCTGTATTATTATTGAGAGGTTGTAGGGGAGGATATCCAAATAGCCTAAATATAATGCTATCCATATATAATCTCTCTAATAACTCTTTTATTTCACCCATTGTGTGAAGGTGAGAGGTTTCAAATAAGGATCATCTAAGAAGGGCAAGTTGGTCTGTAGAAATTGGCCTCAAAATACCAACATCATCCTTGTCTATGGAAGTCACAGCCACCACTAATGACTTGAACCTAAATAACCAATGAGCCTTGGTCTATGAGAGAAGAAAATAAGCCCAAGGAAATTCTCTATTCAAAGAGATTGGAAACCACATTATTATATGCTTAAGAATTATAGTCTGCACTCTCTAGACATGTGAATGGTCAAGAGGCCCTAAATTGGGGCCCTAACTATTCCAACCCATAAGGCATCATGGGTTAAATATGTGTCAGAGAGATGCAATTAAGAAGTGATAACATCATATCTAGAACCATGGGTAATTTAAAATAGAAAGCATTCCCCTTACAAAGATGTAATAAAGAGCCATGTCACAGGTTATAAAATGGACCAACAAAGTAAACCCCCAACTAGGATAACCAAATAGCCTAAATATAATGCTATGCATTTATAATCTCTAATAACTCTTTTCATTTCACCATTGTGTGAAGGTTAGAGGCTTCAAATAAGGATCATCTAAGAAGGACAAATTGTTCTATAGTAACTAGCTTAAAAAAACCAACATCATCCTTGTCCATGGGAATCCAATTCAGATACCCTCTCCAAGAAATAAATAGTTAGAAGCAACCACTACTAATGACCCAAACCTAACTAACCAATAAGGGTTGGTTTATGAGGGAAGAAAATATATGCTAGGAAATTCTCCATTCAAAGAGTTTGGAAACCAGATTATTATATGCTTGAGAATAATAGTTTGCACTCCCTTAACATGTGAATGGTCAAGAGGCCCTAAATTAGGGCCTTAACTATTGCAACATATATCGCATTGTGAGTTAAATAGTTATGAGGAAGAGATGCATAAAAGAAGTGATAACATCATAAGTAGAACCATAGGTACTTCAAAATTAAAGGCATTCCCCTTACAAAGATGCAATAGTCATGTCACGGTTTTAGAATGTACCCCCAACTAGGATTGCATTGCTTCAAATTGTGATCTCTAGTAGCTCACCTTTAGAAGACTGATTTGAAGTGTATCTTTGAAAGTACTGAAGGCTCTAATCTTAGTTTTCTTAAGATTAATTGAGAAATGGTGAGTTCACAAAGGGAAGCAAGAGCAATCAAATCATTCATTCAATCCCTCAAAAGAGAAAACTAGGAGGGCCTCATCATTGGTAAAAAGCAACACAATAACCAAGACGTGATGTTAGGTACAACCATCTTTGGTATGAGTGTTCTCAATAACCAAGAGCTCAAATTCATGGATGTAAATTCCAAATACTCAGCTAAAGAGAGCATCTTTGCTCGACTCCAATTGTACATCTAAAAAACTAAGATATTTTATGCCTGCAGCACACTAAATGTCTCATATACCTTAACGATGATAGTATTAAGGATCTTTGGAATGCTCAATGCACTTAGGCACAGATTTCAGGGTCTGTTCAAAATCCACATAAATGACATTAGAATCTTTTTAACAAGCTTCGTTTGTTAACAACTCTCCTCAACAGCAAATCAATTATATCGGCATCAACGAATGACTAAAATTTATCAAACCACTTACAATGTTGTGTGAAGGCTATAAAAGGTATTGACCTACCAAGCATGAGAGTAATGGCCCATGATATGAGAAGACAGCCATAACAGTCCATGTTGAATAGTTAATAAATGTTAACAAGAAAAACATTTGTCGCATACTCATGACATATTCAGTAGACTACGGACATGACATAAGCCCAATTGACAAACAAGGCATAAGTTGAGTAAGATGACGGACATGACATAAGCTAAGGGCAGCAATATTGTTATGACATTATGTAGCAACCTTAGTTGCAGGATGTCTGCCCTGCCCCTGCGCATCCTGTCTGGATGCGTCCAAGATGTACATGGATTGTATATTTCTATACTGTATATTTCTTTAATTTTTTGTATATTATACACACACACACACATACCCAAATGCATCCAAACCCCCCAAAACATTTACCATGCATCCATGTACCGGGTTCTTGTACCCGCATCCAAACCGGTAACTAAGGTAGCAACAGAGAGTCAAAGATGTAGAAATCTTAGAGTGCTTATAGAAAACAATATGGTAGATTTTGAATATAGATGTTCCAGACAAATAGAATTCTTTAATGATGAGTATAAAATGAGTTCAGGATTGTTGGCATAGAAAATTGATATATTTGCAATATGCTCATTTAATATTAATCCTGGGTCAATTTTGATTTAAACAACTGGTTGTCTGACTCGAGACAACACTTTGTAAATAAAGCCATGCAGTTTGGGAGGGGCACTTAAATGGTAGATTTGAAGTGTTCGCTATGCTTCTACTAACCAGTCAAACATTTCGAATGTAATTATAAGATGTGCTAGGAGCTCTAATTGTTCATAATTTTGCGAAAAATAATAGACTTAATCAGTTGTCACATTTTGCAAGAGGTCCAAAGTTAGACATCACAACTTATATTTATGGAAGACTAATTCCTTGATGGCAGTTATTGTTTAGCATTTTGCATGGGTGTGTTTGGGTGTGCATATCATGAGAGAATGGCATTGTCAGTTTTGGCGAAGGTATTGAGCCATCATTTATATGTCAATTAATCCAAGAAATTTTTAAGATTTCCTTAAGTTGCAAACCAATGTTTATTCAATCTTGAATCACAAACCAATAACAAGATTTATTTGGAGGTCTTGTATCTGATCCGTAAATAGATCTAATTCGTCACTAACTTCAGTTATGAGCTCAGTGAATAGCTGGAGTAGATGTACACAGCTTTGGCCTCCTGGATATGATTTTCTTTCAGTACCACAGTTGTGCAGGTAGTCATTTAGGGGTGGCAAAAATTATTCCCTCTTCGCTTGAGAAAATCATAAAAGTTATTCCTGCAGCTCCAAGGAAAATAACAGCTTCAACTTTTCTTGTGCTACGCAGCAAATAATGAGAGAAAACAAAGGGCAATTATTCACTCAGAGAAAGAGAGGAACAGGAAAGAGAGAGAGATCATGTCAAGGAAGGATCTAGAGCCCATGGAAGATAGTCTAGTATGTAGCCATAGGAGGGACCAGCAAGCAAATGTCTCTGGGCAAATCTGGTAGGACTATACAGCTAGATCATATCTATATGTAAGACATGCATCACTGCAGTTGTAGGTTGTTTCATTGTTGTAAGTCATAGTTTCCAAGGGATGTGAGATTGTCTGTGACTCTGTAGGTGTAAGTTGGGCTTCCTTTGTCCTATTGTAGCCTATAAGAGCAGAAATTGTTTTTACATTAATGATATAGTACTATTTTGCCATCCACATGGTGTTTGTGATTTTCAGAAAATTTGTTGGTTCTAGGTAGGCTAGTCCTTCACTTGACCTGCTTGCCTAGACTATACCATTCAGGAGCACCCATGACTGAACAGTTTTACATATTAATGTTCCTCTTGAACAGGTTATGCAACTTTAAAAAACGGCATCTCATTTTGAAACTGTATGCAAAAGTAATGGCTTCGAAAAAATCAATGACCAAATGGCCACCAAAGCGGTGATTTGTATCTGACAATTAGCGGTGGTTTTGTATCTAGAGACTTCCTTAGCATAGGAAGGATCCTCCAGAACCTATTTAAGACATGTATGGGGTTGGATTAAATCATCAGAGGCATTCCACAATGAATGCATTTTCAGTAGAGGCAGTAGAGAATTAGTTGGTCAAGTACAATGTTAGCCATGCCTCTATGCTTTTGTCATGTCTCGATTTGTTGCCATAAGTTGTTATTCGCCCATTAGTTGATAGCCAATCTGAGATTTCCTTTTAATGCGAGCCACATTTAATTCATAGTTTGTGTCCCGTTTCATTTTCCTCATAGTTGTAATAGTGTGTCTTGATGTTCAATTTTCATGATTGCAGGTGTTTTCTAGGCAGGTTTCATAGTTAAGCTTGCACTTTCCATATTTTGCAAGGGTATTTCGCCACACCACAACCCACAATGTATCCCCACAAGTTCAATTCTTCATAGACCTATGGACTTTCCATGCATGCCTTGCTTATTGTTTTGCTACCACTGCACTCTGCATCATTGTGTTTTACCTTTTTTACCTTGTTGCAACCTGCATCTCTTTGTTTGCAGAACCTCAAAATCTCCACACAATCTTGCAATTATTGCAAATGGCTCAAATGTTTCCACCTTCCACTGTTTACCGTCACGGGTAACTTAATAATGCATAGACATAGTACAGGAAATATAATAAACACAGAATCTATCATAGAATAATAAATACTTTCATTAATCATTCCAGACTGGCAAGTACATTTACATCATAATGATCATACAATAATATCCCCGTGTCCATCCTTCGAGAGGGTATATAAAGTACCTGAAGGGCCACGACCGAAACGTCGTGACGGAACTGTCTAACCTCTCGGTCACTAACGACCGAGGCTAACATAATACTTTAATAATATAATAACCGGTACATTCAAATATCCCGACAACATCCACTTTCGCACCATTTTTCTTCCCATGGGCTCACATCTATTTTCAAGAATGTCATGCATTACTCTAGTTGCATTTGCTAACTTGAGTGTTGTTCTTGATTAGTTCATTAGCATAGAAATTGTAAACCTTTATTAAGCTTTCACATAATATCTTTCCATTGCAATGTAGATAATGTGTTTGTTTGTTTATGAATTATTCAAATATGTTTAACATTTGATGCTATGATATCATGGTGTTGTTTTTGGCGTGTGTAAAGCCAACTTATGTATGTGCACGCAAAACTTAGTCCTTGCTATCTTTATTCTCATTATGTTGTATCTCTCATGGATTGCATACGTATTTGTTCTCTTAGTTTTGAGATTGAACTCCACCACCCTACTTTGATCAAGCACCAATTTGTAAAGCTTTAACCTTACATCACACCAACACATATAAACAAAACATAAGATTTCTTACAACAGACTTCGAAATAGTTGTCCCCCAACAATGCAAGTCTATCACACTCCACAAAGGCACATCATAAAGAATTTTGAAATAGAAAATTCTTTACATGATTTTCAATGTTATTTGACTTGGAAGAGCATGATGTGAATCATTATGTGCAAGTTTCACAAGAGGAAATAGCTTGGATATCCTAAGTTACATGCAAAGCTTGTGTTTTTGCTTAAACGAGGAGGTTAAACAAAGCTGCACTGAGCCTTAGTGACAAGTGGTGTATTGTGGCATAGTTCATTTCCAAGAGGTTTGCTTATTGCTATCCCTATTCGTCCATTATACATTCAAACTAAGGGAACACTCCCCTTGGACTAGCAGAGCATAAAGTAGAAGAGATTTACCCTCTCTTGTGGTTTGGTCCATTGTTGTCATCATCCGATCACAAGTCTAACCCATCATCCTATGCTAAATTTCCCTGCCCTTAGGTTTTGGTGTTGTCTTTTGGTTTTGTTGACTACTATTGGAATATTGTAATGTTTCTTTAATGATCATCTTAGTTAATCTTTAGTTTATTAAGTAGTTTCTATTTTCGTCTTTAGTTTAAGATTGTTTCTTTTAGAAACATCATCTTTGTAAATTTATATAAGGAACTTTCATCTCCTCTGTTTAATATGGTATCAGAGCGGGTCGATGGGATTTCAAAAAATTTGGCAAATTTTTTAAGAAAAAATCGAGCCTCTTCTAAACTGGATTTTTTTTCAGAAATTTGTTTTTCAATTTTTTAAAATAAAAATCATTGGAGGTATTTTATGAAAATTTTGTGGGTTGTCTTTCAAAAATTTTGTTGAAAATCGTGAGCCCAGTCGAGGGTTTTGATCGCACGATTTCCTGGTTTGAGCAAGTCTCTGATTTGCAAGTGTTGCATGTACTTGATTGTACTTGCATGTGCTTCTTGTGAGTTGCATGTTGCTTGCATATATTGTTAACCACGCAAAGTCTCATGTTTTGCCGCATGAAGGTTTCTTTGATGGGTTTTCATAATTTTTTCCCTATAAAAATTTATGATGGGTTTTCATAATTTTTTTCCCTTTAAAAATTTCATGTGGGTTTTAATAATTTTGTCCCTTGAAAATATTTATTTTGGGTTTATAATTTTTTTCTGTAAAATGTGGATGGTTTACCGATTTTTCCTCAAAATCGTGGCAGCTATTCTCGGTGTCTCTGGCTACAAGGAGGGACAACTCTGTTATCCAACATAAGGTTGGACATTTTGTGATGATTTATGGACAGAAGTTTTGCAGATTCTAGGAGGATTAGTGGCAGGCTCGTCTCATGTTGCAAAGCATTCTAAAGAAGGGGGCGCCCTTCTCTGTTTTTTCTGGACGGATTTTGGCTACTCTTGGTCATTGACATTCTACAAATCTAGCGAGGATCTCAGTAACAACAAAATATTTTGAAGAATTTATGACCACAAGACATGTACAGTCTTCTGCAGGGTAGTTAAACAATGACCATTAAGGGAGGGTATTAGAATATTGTAATAATTCTTTGATGACCCATCTTAGTTAGTCTTTAGTTTGTTAGGTAGTTTCTATTTTTGAATTCAGTTCACGATTGTTCTTTTAGAAAAGTCTTTCTAAATCTATATAAGGAACTTTCATCTCCTCTATTTAATAAAACATCAATTAACTATATAACAATATTAGAATAATATCTCTGAATATCTTATTTATTGTTCTTTTAATGGTCAATATTGAGTATATTGTAAATATAAGAATGTTTCTAATATTCTTAATATTCTTTTATTCTTTCGTTATTAGAATGTTTCTAATAATGTCATCTTTGTAAACTATATATTACCATCTTGCTTATTCATTAATCTATCCAATATTTTACCAATTACTTGTGTAACATAATATTAGAGCTAAGTTTATTATTTATTTTCGAAAAAAAATTAATCTCTCTAAAATTATTAGTTTTTTTAATTTTCAAAATTTTATCTTGGCGCCTAAAGTTCTCTTTTACGATTTTTTTTCAAACTTGTCTACAAATTGTGGATCTTCGACTAAGCTTTTTTGCAGACTCCCGTGGTGTTAACTGCATCTTAAAACGCGTTTTTACGATTTTTGTCATTGGGTGTCGATTTGTTTCATCCCGTGGATTGTTTTTTTTGGGCTCGCATCTGCATCTGGGTGTTGTTTTGTTCATCCCGTGGGTCTTTTTTTAGGTTCATGTTTGCCTCTTCAACTAGTTTCATGGTCATTTCTTCTGCTCTCAAACACATTCCCGCTGCACCTATATTTCGAAGGGATTTTTTTTCATCTGGCCGCGGCTTTCACAGTCATTTTCTTCTCACGAACAACGTTTTTTGTCTGCGTGTAACCCTTTTTTTATGCTTATTTCGGCCTGCACAACCACTTTATTGGTTGTCCATTCTTGTAGACACCATTCTTTGCTCTAGTCGAAGATCAAAGAGTTGTTTTATCTGCATCTAGGGCTCCTTCTCAAGGTCGTTCAATTTCTACTACCCCATACGAATCTGCAACTCACGGCTAGGGCTTGATTTTGTCAAGTATTTACACTCTTTTTCAGCAGACTAGGGTTTTTGCTATACCCTCTGATTTTTTTGTCGGGCTTGAAATTTTGATTATAGATTTGTGGTGGGTTTTTCGAGATCTTTTCTAGGTATCTTTCAAAAAAATTGGGTATTTCAACAATTATTTCTTGGGATCTATGTCAAAAAATCAGCAAGTTTGTCTCAAAATTTGTGCAAATTTTGTTTTTACATCAATCTCATTCACAATGTGATTTGCACGTGTTGATTGTATTTTGCCTCGATATTCATGTCGCCCTCCGGTCAATTACCTTTGACCTCAGTTTACTACAATGGCATCTCGACAAATATTCTACTTGAGGGGAGTCAGAAATTCAACGACAAAAACTACAATACCTAGAAGCAGCGTATGATGAGGATTTTTGAAAACAGATGTCTTGACAAAATTGTTTTGGGCAAGGCTAATCGTCCCGAGGAAGAAGGCAAAGAGAAGGATAATTTTGATGAGCAAAATCGAGAAGCTGTTATGCTCATCAAACTTTCAATCACAGATGATCAGCTCACATAGGTTCCTTCCGGTAAAACAATTGCTAAAATTTGGATGCCAAAGGCTTACATGAAACCTCTTATAAGAGTCGTGCATTCTTCCTAAGGAACATGCTTTTCACAATCATGATGGATGACCAGATGTCCCTGCAGGATCATCTCAACAAAATCAAGGACATTCGAGATTAGTTGGAAGCCATTGGAGGCAAAATGGAAGAAGACATGGTGGGGATCACCCTAAAGAGTCTACCATCTTCCTATGAGCACTTTGTTGAAACTCTCAACATTGCTTCCACTCATTCTGATATTTCATTTTCGATCTATGCATAATGCTTCTCCAACAAGATTGTTGTAAACAACAATTCGGCAGTAGTACCAGCTCATCTTCAAACACAAGCTTTCTCAACTAAATCCACAAGCAACTATCAATTCTTTCAGTCTTCTCAGCAAAATCCCTCTGCTCAGTCTTCAGAAGGTCTGAACAAGGAAAATATTCAGTGCAACTACTGCAATAAGTTTGGTCATATGAAGTTGGAGTGTTGTGAACACTTAGCTACTCAAGCCAAGCAATCTGGTTCAGAGCCTCAAACGCATGCTACGGAGCACACTGAGCAGGGTGAGTCTGCCTATTACGCCTTCATGGCTAAAAGACCTGCAGATCATGTAAAATCATCTGCCTAGTATATTGATTCAGGTGCCTCCCGCAACTTCATTCGTCGGGATTGGTTCACAGATTTTCAACCATTCTCAAATTTAGTTATTTTTGGAGGGCAAGAGTTCACCATTGTCAGCAAAGGCAATATTCAAATATAGTCTAGAGGAAGGAAATTGATTTTCCTTGATGTGTACTATGTTCCAGGAATGGAACTCAACCATCTCTTAGTCAGTCGCATTCTGAGACATTCCCTTTGGCTAGACGTGACATTCAGTTCACATCAGTGCAGTATCATTGATCGGGAGACTCAGTCTACTATTGTTGTGGGTCTTGAGGATCATGGTCTATATAGACTTGTCGACATCATAAGCATGCTATGGCAGACCATCTCTCTTCTGTTAGTACACTCTAGCATAAATGTGCACTATCTTTCTCAGCTTGTTCGGGAAGATCTTGTCACTGGATTGCCAGCAATTTAGACTCAGAACATTGGAGTTTGCAGAGCATGTCAGGCTAGGAAGCAACATCGCACTCCATTTTCAGATGGCGATTCCTGGAGAGCTTCTAATCTATTACAAATGGTCCATGTTGATATCTATGGACCAATGGCTACTCCTGTTACTAGGTCCACGTATTTTTTACTTTTTGTTCATGATTTTAGTCGTAAACTGTGGGTGTATTTCCTTCGTCAAAAATCAAAGGCATTTGTTTTATTTCAAAGGTTCAAAGCATTTGTAGAAAAAGAGTTTGGTCAACATATTGTTACTCTTAGAACTCACAATGGGGGAGAATTATATTCCTCTGTCTTCTCCCATTTTTGTGAACAACATGGCATAAAGTGCCAATTAATAACACCCTACACCCCTTAGCAAAATAGTGTCGTTAGGCGTAGAAACCGCACAATCACCGAAATGGTCTGATCTGTGCTTGAACACCAGAGTGTTCCAAAATAATTTTGGGCAGAAGCAGTCCACACTGTCGTCTATCTTCTCAACCGCTCTCCCACAGTGGCTATCAAGAAGCAAACTCCGGAAGAGGTAAAGTTAGGTTGTAAGCCCAGAATCAGTCATCTCAAAGTTTTTGGCTCCACTGCTTTTGTCTAGATCCCTGATGCTAAACGCACCAAGTTAGATGCCAAGAGCCAGAAACTCATGCTCACCGACTATAGTGATAATTACAAAGCCTACCGCCTGGTTAACATCGAGACTAATCGTCTCATCTTCAGTCGGGATGTGGTCTTTGATGAGGAACGAGGGTCATTTCTACTCTCTCCTCCAATTATTGATTCTGAGGATCAATCTCTCAAAGCTCAAGACTTGGGTGTTCGTCTTCCATTAGGTCCACCTGATGGGAGGGCTCCAGCTAGGAAGGCTCGAGCGTTCTTGTTCTTGTTCTTGCCTCTCCACCAATTCCTTTTTCTTGTGGGATCACCCAGACATGCAGCTACACCACCTGATTTTCCTCGGGATTCATTCGATCTTCTGTTTGATTATGATGATCCTGTTGCACCCCTTGCTTCTGCTAATGGCACTTCTACTCTCCAACCTAAATGGTGGGCTAAGATGATTGGCAATCTTCATGATGATGAGTTCATTGAGGGTAGAATTGCTCGAAAGAAGAGAAAACCTTATCATTCTATAAATTTTGCTCTCATGGCCAACATTCACAATGTGTATGAACCTCAAACATACACAGAGGCGAAAGGGATACCTGAGTGGGAAGAAGCTATGAAGACTAAGCATCATAGTCTGTTGAAAAATAACACTTGGGTTTTGTCAAATCTTCCTTCAAGAAAGAAACCCATCGGATGAAAATGGGTCTACAAAGTCAAATACAAGGTTGATGGTACTTTAGATAAGTACAAGGCTCGTCTTGTTGCTAAAGGTTTCTCTCAGCATGAAGGAATTGATTATGAGGAGACCTTTTCTCCGACAGCAAAGATGAGCACCATCAGATTAGTCCTAGCCATAGCAGTTCAATGTGGCTGGAAAGTCCATCAAATGGACGTCAAGAGTGCCTTCCTGAATTGTGATTACAAGAAGAGGTTTACATGATGCAACCTCCTAGATTCAAGGTTGCTGAAACAGAACACCAGGTACTCAAACTGGTGAAAGCACTATATGGCTTCAAACAGGCTCCTTGGGCATGGTACATAAAAATTGACAAATACCTCACTGATCAAGGTTTCCAAAGGAGTCCTTCTGACTCAAATATGTATGTCAAGACTATTGGAAATGACATCATCCTTCTGGTTATTTATGTTGATGATCTAATTATCACTGGCAGTTCAACATCTTTGATTCAAGAAATCAAACAGAATTTATGCCATTCTTTTGACATGATCGACCTAGGGCTTCTACACTACTGCCTAGGTATCGAGGTTTCGCAGAATCAAAAGGCATCTTTATCTCTCAGTCTAAGTATGCACGGGCTTTGCTTGACAAATTCAGAATGTAGGAATGCGAACCTGCATCTACACCTATGGAGTTTGGTCTGAAGTTGTCATCCAAATTTGGTTCTCCTGTTGAGAATGATTCCGCATTTAGGCAACTAGTGGGCAGTTTAATGTATCTCACTGCCACTAGACCTTATCTCAACTTTGCATTCAGTTGCATATCTCGCTTCAAGACAACTCCTACTTCAGATCATTGGGTTGCAACAAAGCACATCCTGCACTATGTCAAGGGCACTCCAAACATTGGTATCCTTTATGGACGAACCAAAGATCCCCAACTCATTAGTTACACAAACTTAGATTGGGGAGGCTCTGTTGAGGACACAAAGTTCACTTCCAAGTATGTCTTCAATTTGGCCACAGGTGCTATCACTTGGACCAGTACGAAGCAACAGGCAGAATTTCTTTCCTCAATGGAAGCTGAATATCGGGGAACAATCAAAGCAAGTTGTGACTAAGTTTGGCTTTGAAGGATGCTTTCTAACATCCATATGTCTCAGGCAAGCCCGTCACCCCTCTTCTACGACAATCAAGGGGTGCTCAAACTTGCTAAAAATTCAGTCTTCCATGAGCGAACCAAGCATATTGACATTCATTGTCACTTCATCCGACAGCTAGTTGAAGGGATTCGTGGATTTGCTGTAGTATGTTCCTACAGCAGACCAAACTGTCGATATTTTCACCAAGTCACTGCTTCCAGATAAATTTGTTAAGCTTAGGGGTTCCTTGGTGTAGTTGACAGATTGACCTTTAAGGGAGGGTATTAGAATAATATCTCCGAATATCTTATTTATTGTTCTTTTATTGGTCAATATTGAGTATCTTGTAAATATTAGAATGCTTCTAATATTCTTTTATTCTTTCGTTATTACAATGTTTCTAATTACATTATCTTTGTAAACTATATATGAGTGTCTTGCTCATTCATTAATCTATCCAATATTTTAGCTTAAATATTTGAGGCCAGAGTAGACAACACAAGTAAGATACAAACGCATGAAGTGAGTTTCTCCCACTTGTAATTGTTCCATTCCAAAGAAATTATCTGAAGATGTGCAACAACAACTTTCAACTAGTTTTCCTATTCATGACCTTTCTAGGATTAAAAAATTACATGTCCATCTAGGGTGTTGCTTAGTTTTGGTTATCTTTTCATTTAGATTGCATAGTCTATAATCTCTTAATTTGTGGAGACTTCTACTACCATTTGAATGAAAATTTGAGTAGCATAGCATGAACTAAAATCCGATTGGTACTTGGGGGACGGATAGAAAAGATTTTAGAGAGACTTAATGCTTCTTCTGAGACCGTGAATGGATAATATGCACTGCAAACCAAGGTTTCTACAACAGCAGCGGAGCACGGGTCTCAAGGAGCATCTTTATCTACTCATCATTTTTATCAAGTGATTGAGCCAACTGATAGTACTAGTGTGGTGCTATTAACTATTAATATTGATGGCAACCAAAACGGATACATTTTTTAGCATTCCTATGTAGACGTAATGGGAGAATGGATGGAGTGACAACTTTTGTGGATAAAGGATGGAAAAGTGCTTCAGCTATATGGTAAAGTCTCCAAAGAAGATTCTAGTGGTGGAGATGAATGAAATGTGAGTTATAATGGTATACATTATGAAGATCTAACACTTATATACGGAATCAATAATGTTTGGCCAAATTTGCAAGAGCTAGAACAATGATATTCAAAGAGTGGACACTAGAAATCATTGTCATCTACTAATATGGAGATCCATCCTTTTGCACCAGGTTTTTTATGGTAGCTTTCTCTTCCAAAGTAGATAGAGATGAAATTTTGGCGAATAGCTCAATGTCTGGGACAAAGCATCTCTTTGCTAATCCCCTGATTTTCAGATTTCACTAATTGAAAGGAAAATTTCAAAATTTTGCCAGTTTGGATAAGACTTCCTAATCTTCCCTTACAATTTTGGATGACCTCTGCCTTGGAAACAATAGGAAACACTTTATGAAAATTTGTTTACGTAGCTCTTGGAAAACCCATCATTCAACCTATGCTCATATTTTGGCAAAGATGGATTTATCTCTGGGATTGCTAGCAGAAATTTAGTTGAAAGTAGATAATAGTACCAGGAAAAGTTGGATTTTAGAAGTAGAATTCTTTTGGCAAAGGACATATATCTGTGGCATGTCCAAGCTCAATCAAAAATTCCTTCGCAAAGCATATTGATGGCTTAATGAAGAAAAGCTGCAAAAACCAAACAACGGTTAAGTGAGCAAGGAACAAAACCCCTCCCCTAAAGGAAAGGATTTGTAAGTACCTAAGGATTTTCTCCTTGTGCTCTCTATCATTCATCCTGATGATGGAGCACGGAGTGTGATCCGAAATGTTGATGCAAAAATACTTACACAATCGAATCTAGAAACAACTTGCAATGATCTCATGGATTGTGGAATTCTCCTTGCTCTTAGTACCAAAGGATTCAAATGAGATTTAAGGAGACAAAAACAAGATTCATGTGAAGAAGGAAGGAAGTGTGTTACAGCAAATTTATTTCAAAAATCCTCTACTTTTATTTCAAAAGTATCTATAAAAGTTTTTGGAAGCTTCAAAAAAATGAAAAAAAGGATGTAGAGTTGTCTATTATAAAGGTGGGGAAAGGAGAAATATATATGAACTGGTTAAGTAATGAAAGGGGAGTCCAGATGTCGAAATCTCCCTTGGTGATTAAGGTTGTGAAGATGTGATTTTCATTAGAATTCTCTCTTGTCAGACGGTATGCTTTTTCCAAGAAAAAGTAAATAATCAAAAGAAGTTGAGATCGTATAATTAACAAAGTTAATTAGATCCTAGTAGTTCCATAGGGACCATATGCCAATGTATTATACTTCTCTCTAGTTTGCTTAAGGACATAATACTTGTCTATGTTAGTCTCTGTAGACTATAGGATTTAGGCCGAATCATGCAGTTGAGGCAATTGGTATCATGTAACGAGCTTTATTTCGAGGGGAAGGGCCCCTATTGAATTCTCACCAATCTATCTCTAAACAAATTGATTCTATTGATATACAAGAGTAATCATGGATTAATATCTGACACAAAAAGGAGTCCAAATTAAGTGTTGATCTAATTTTAAGGACGATACACAAGCTCATAGACTAGGAGAAACTCAACAAAGCTTAAGTCAAAACCATTCCTTTATTTCACAAAATATCTATCCACTATTTCTATTTGCAAAGGCAGAAGGAAGCATGGACAGAACTACAAATTTGAAAATGGCCCACAAATTGGGTCATTAAAGTTAAGGGTTTTAGTTTAAGTATTGTTGTGACCTTTTCACACCATCACCCCATTGCAAATGGGCACCCCCCTTTTTTTGCTCGTAGTTGTTATGTTAGTTAGATTTTTGCATTAAGTTTGGCAATTCAGAGCTTTAAGAGACTAAGGGGTGGTAGAGAAATAAAGTGGCCAAGTTGTGATCTTAAATTGAGAACAATGAAATTAAAGTCCTGTGGGGTCATGTTATAGTGGGTTGAACGCAGTGTTACACCGGTACGGGGGTATGTCGGTACGGGGGGACGTCGGGATGAGTTTCGGGTACACGAAAAAAAACGGCCTCAATTTCGGTACAGCGGCAGGGGGACGAGGGGGGGGAGGGGCCAGGGGTGCTGCAGAGGGGCCAGGGGTGTTTCAATATAATTATATAACA
>MU228385.1:200427-214919 GCA_018584345.1 Thuja plicata | reverse complement strand
ATACAATATAAAATAATATAATATATTAATTGATATATTGTATATGAAATAATTATCATTATTAATTAATAATCACTGCCAATACATCATCATTACAATAGTAGAGTATATCTAATATTATATCTAACTATATATTAACATAATATAAAATTATAAGCGGAAATGTAAATATTAATTATATAAATGGTGTCGGATATGAATCGACGACACCATATGTATAATGACATAAATACTAAGTTGAGTCGAGGGAAGTAGGGACAGATGAACATGCAATCAATCATTCGGCATGCTTAGAATATCATGACCCGTATCCAATATTGGGAAGACAAGCGAAGATGAACATAAAATGACTACAGCAACCTACCGCATATCTCTTACGGTCAGCGATAGCATATCATCAACAGTTGGCATAAGATATTGACCGCCGGTTTGGAGACTTAGTCAGCCAACCATTACCGCTGAGAATAATCGACCTTGTGAGCGGACTTAGATCACAATAAAAGAATTAGTTAAATGTGAAAACTAAAGATGATTGCGTAAAGATATTCTAATTAATTAATAACTCAAGAGACACGTCCCCCAAGAGGTACCTCCCCCTATCGAGAAAGGGATATAAATAGACAAGCAAACACATTCAAAGGGGGGGCCAGCGAACAGAAAGAATAGGAAACAGTGATATTTAATATTACGGAGAAGGAATAGCATAGAGGGGTATGAACATTAAGGAAAGACGGCATCTTAGATCACACAGTTTATATCAGAAATTTTATCTTTTCTTACACAGTTCATTAATTCAGTCAATCACGGTGGAATTAACAACAAACAGTCAGTTTATAAGGGAGAATCGAATTCCATAGCACGTAAAGAGGAGATCTCTACGGTTTTGACCATACAGTGAGTGGTCCAGATATACAGTCAGCATATTAGGAGTGGATATGAATAAAGATCGATGTTGTGGTGGGGATTCTTGTTCATTGGATCAATATCCCTACAAATACTTTCAATTGACTAATTTTCTGATTATAGAGTTATTGGACCGGGCTTCTATAGAGTATTGCAGTAAGATCGATGATTTAGTATGCCTTTCCTCTCTATAGTTCGAACTGAAGGACTAAATTCATATAATCTACCTTTTTGTAGAGTTCAATGCTTTCATTACATATATATCTCCAATCGTTGAGTACAATATTCCTTAGCATTGGATTCCGTTAGATTTGCAAACAAAAAACATTGGATCATAGGACTATTTTGAGAATATAAACCATAGCGGAAGTTTATGTTAGAAGCACCAATTAAGGACATTACAATACCTGAGTTTATAAATCTGTGTGTGATTGCTGATATAAAGTGTGGTAGAGACAATATGTTTATAAGACCAATGAAGGAGTTGTGAGCAGATTTTACTATAAGAAGACTGCAGCAATATGATCTTCATGACAACTACAGATTAGACTTGACAGCAAAACACTGGATTTAATCAAAGTCTATGGTTCAAGAAGATAAGGATATCGGTATTTATCCCATAGATCGGACCCGGGACATTACATGCACCAAATAGCAGTGGAAAAAAGCTCTAAAAAAAATTTCAATCAAATGAAAATGGCGGGCATCAAGCCAAATGTACAACCTTTGTCAGCATGCAATCTGCAGGTGTTAACAGAAGTGTCATGAGAAGAAATACTCACAAAATTGAACAACGAATGTAATCTGGCGGGTGTAAAGCTAGACTCAACAACCTTCGCCGACATTCTCCAATGCACAAGCCAGGGATGAGAGTTCTGAGACAATGTATAGACATCCATCAAAATGCACGGTTGCAGGTTTTCTGAACGAATGCGAATCGTGGAGGCACAAACAAGGTTAATGGACTGTTCACAGCTTCCTTACGAACCCGACGATATTTACAATTTGGTTTATAAAAATTGGAATTAGAATTTGAAATTCCAATTCCATCTATTTAGGTGGAAGATTGATATGCCCATTTTCGGGCAAAATTGGAATTTTGTAATTCCAATTCCATTTTTACTCAGGGACCCAAACATGGAATTTAGCGTTATCCGGAATTAGATAATGCCAATTCCAGTCTAATTCCAGCCCCCAAACGGGCCCTTTGAGCATTCCACAATTCCACCTCAGACCCTGGAATTGGAATTGGAATGGAGAGTATTGTTTTGGGAAGGAAAATCCATTCCCATTTTTGTGTCAATATTATAGTGCAATAAGGGTGTATATATATATATATATATATATATATATATATATATATATACGCGTGTATTTATACACGTGTGTATATACACATGTGTGTATATATACACATATACATACAAGTATATATATAGTATATATACATGTATGTATATATACAGACGAGTGTATATACACGCATGTATATATATACACATATGTATATACACACGTGTGTATATGTGTGTGTATGTGTATATATACACAAATGTGTGTATATATGTTTATGTGTGTATACACACACGTGTGTGTATGTGTGTATATATATACACGTGTGTGTGTATGTGTATATATATACACGTGTGTATACATACATGTATGTGTGTATATATATATGTGTGTATGTGAGTATATATACACACATGTGCATGTGTATATATACACACATGTATATATATATACGTGTGTATATATGTGTATATGTGTATATATACACAAATGTGTATATGTGTGTATACACACACGTGTGTATGTGTGTATATATATACACATGTGTGTATATGTGTATACATGTGTATATACATACATGTATATGTATATATGTATAGATATGTGTGTATGTGTGTATATATTCACACGTGTGTGTGTATACATACACACGTGTGTGTATATACACACACGTGTGTATATATACACACACATGTGTGTGTATATACACAGACACGTGTGTATATAGACACACACACGTGTGTATATATGTGTGTATATGTGTGTTTATATACACACGTGTGTGTGTGCATACACACATGTGTATGTATATATGTGTATGTATGCAAAAACAAAATTCCAATTCCAATTCCAGTTTAGTAGAACCAAACACAGAATTTGCATCTTCTCAGTCAACTTCCAGGTGAACCAAACAAGACAAGCCCATATCTAGAATTCATTTTCAGAATAGCAGAATTCCAGAATTCAATTGAATTCCAGAATTGGCTATTCCAGCATACAAAAATTCCGTGAAACAAACGGGCCCTAAGAGATAAGTTTAAAGACTTGAGTTAAAGATCCGAAGATGTGTAACAGGGAGGCACCAAAGTTGAATAAGGATAACTTTTCTACATGGAAAAACAGAATGAGGTTGCACCTATCTAGGATTCGAGAGTATGCACTATACTATCTTGACAATGAATATTCACCATCGTCATTTGGCCCTTTGACACTTGAGCAAATAAGAGAAAGACAAGACCACACACAAGTTATGATTGAGATATCATCTACTCTCACCGATCTGGAGTTTAATGAGCTTAAAGATTGTGATACAGCAAAGCAGATGTGGGATAAGATTGAATTGGTACATGGTCGAGATCAGCATGTTGAGAAGGCAAAAGTTGAAAGCTTGAGAGGAAAATTTGATTCTATGAGAATAAAAGAAGGTGAAAATGTTACTAATGCAGTCAAGGACGGAGGATCCAAGAATGGACAGTCCAACCTTGCAGCCAAACAACCACAACAGAATTCACAAATAACACAAAGGTAGAAAATCAACATAGAAGTTTTATTATCTCCAACAGGAAATTACATCCAACATGTCGGGCTGTAAGGCCTTCTCGGTTTTGGCCAAATAAAAAAAATTACACTAAGAACTATCACAAAGATCTTCTGCAAGCATCAAGCCATATATATACCTTCTGCCAATTACACAACTCACAATCCTAATCTGCCCAGATTCACTCCCAAATCTGCCTTAGAATTCGCTACTAAGTTTCGCTCCCCTAACTAAGAACAAAACAATTTTTTTATAAAAGGGGCAACCAAGAGGTCGGCCTAAAAGATCCACAAAATCCAACATTAGAGAAGCCACCAACCCAGATTTAGGTCCACACAATCCCCAATGAGAGATCCACAATAAATGTCGCGACCAAAATTAACTGAGCAAGTCGGCTAGCATATCCCACAAATAAAACACAATCGGTGAGATAAGTCATTGGGCATCAGAAGCTGATTCGGTGAAATCGCCGATCAATAGTTACCGAGACTGAGCAACCGGCTACCGAGCAAGTTCGGTGAACAAGACAGCCAACAACCACCAAGTTGATCAACCACCAAGACCGAGCGACCTTCAGCCGAGGGTCTCCAGCAAGCCACCGAACTCCAAAAAGCAAACATGTTTTTGTTTGATACAAGATTGCCAAGAATCCTAGGATGCTCCTACATCAGACACCCTAGGTAAAAAGATGTTCATAAAAGGAATTATGAACATCTTAAGGGAATCAGAACAGGTATTCCATACATGTTCTTAACCCATACATCCTCTTGTCCTTCATCCCAAGTTGTCTTCACTCTGTCCATTGTCCCATTCGGCAAGTTCATCTGTCCTGCACTCTTCTCAGATCTCTTGTCTGCAACCAACAGTAATTGACTTCGACCATCCTCTGTCTTCTTGTGCTCTCTTAGTGTACTTCTAATACCATCAATATTTCGGTGAACCACATCTTCACCATACTTACTGATCAACTCGGTATCATCTGAATCTCTCTATCCAATAAATGTCACTATTTGTTGTACCATCCTAGTCAGAAATATCATTTGTTTCTTAATCTCTGCAAGTTCCTCAGAGATGTCACTCTCTTTAACTTCTTCCAGATCCTCCTTCCTTTAACTTATAGGAATAGGTTCATCAACTCTGTCAATGTCACTCGGACAACATCTAATGACTCCACATCTTTTCACTCCTGCTTCTTGAAAATGTATCAGTTTATGCTCGGAACCTCCCTTCCTTACCAAATAGGTATTAGCATGACCATCGAACATAGTATGTCTATCAAATTGCCAAGGTCTTCCAAGCAATAGGTGACAAGCATCGATAGGTAACACATCACATTATATCTCATCATGATAAGCCCCAATCTTAAAACTAACTAGGCATTGCTCTTCAATCCTAACCTTAGACGCATATTGTATCCAACTAATCTGATAAGGATTAGGATGTTTCCTCCTTTCCAACTTCAATTTACTAACCATCTCTTCTCAACCAAATTTCTCAAAACTCCCACCATCAATTATAACATTACACACCTTATCCTTGCACTTACATCTAGTTCTGAACAAATTACATCTTTGCACTGGGTCATTAACACATGCAGACAATCTTCTAGTGATAAGAACTTCACCTTCTTCTACAGCATTCGCTATGTGTTCCTCGATTGTTAGTGCAACTCTTCTTTTAGGACAGTGAAAAGCCCTATGACTCTTCTCACCACACTAAAAAACAAGCACCTATGAACTCACTTCTCCCTCTTCCTCTTTGTCCACCATTATAGTACCTAGTGATTTGACTACTGCCACATCCTTCATTGGTTTGCTTAGGATTCTCTACCACATTACTCCCAGCAGTTGTTTCGCCATTCTTACCACCTCAGTTTCTGTCATTCTGTCTGCTTTGAAACTTCTTGCTCAGCTTCTCTTCAATCTTTAATGCCATCTGATAAGCATCTCCTATTGTTGTCATTCGAACAGTAAGTAACTCTTCTTAAATACTAGGTCTCAAGCCATAGATATACCTAGCAACCTTTTCTTTATTAGCTTCAGAATGACCAGTCCTAATCAAGCTATTGTAAAGCTCCTCAATATACTCCTGCACCGATTTGTTTGTTTGCTTTAAGCCTTGCATCTTTTTGAACATCTCCAATTCATAATCCACAGGAATGAATTGCCTTTTCAGCTTTTCCACCATTCGATTCCAATTAGTGATCTTTTCTTTTCCTCTCCTACTTCTTTCCAATTGAACGTCTCTCCACCACATATTTGCATGACCCTTCAGCTTGGTCTTTGCAAATCAGACTTGATCAGGATATTCTAATTCCTCATACTCGAAGTATTTCTCCATCTCATTAATCCAATCAATCAATTCCTCCGGCCTAAGGCTACCAACAAATGTAGAAACTTCAATCTAAGGTCTTTTCCCAATATTAGACATAACTTTCAGAAATCTGGTCTCTTCTGGATCTCTGACTGCCTCTACAGCTTTATCAAAATGTTCTTCTTCTTCAGATTCTTCATCACTATCTTGATCTTCTTTCGATGTATTCTTTTTCCGCAACTCCTCTTGTAGATCTTGCACTTGTTTCTGCAAAGCCCTAAAATATTCACGATTGACTTCCCCCGTAGGTTCCTCCTCTGTGATCTCACAAGTTTTCTTCGAAGACATCTTCAATCCACCGATCTCCAGCGATGCAACCTTGCTTTGATACCACCTGATGTAGTCAAGGACGGAGGATCCAAGACTGGACAGTCCAACCTTGCAGCCAAACAACAACCACAACGGAATTCACAAATAACACAGAGGTAGAAAATCAACATAGAAGTTTTATTATCTCCAACAGGAAATTACATCCAACATGTTGGGCTGTAAGGCCTTCTCAGTTTTGCCCAAATACAAAGAAATTACACTAAGAACTATCACAGAGATCTTCTGCAAGTATCAGGCCATATATATACCTTCTGCCAATTACACAACTCTGCCCAGATTCACTCCCAAATTTGCCTTAGAATTCGCTACTAAGTTTCGCTCCCCTAACTAAGAACAAAAAAATTCTTTTATAAAAGGGGCAACCAAGAGGTCGGCCTAAAAGATCCACAAAATCCAACATTGGAGAAGCCACCAACCCAGATTTAGGTCCACACAATCCCCAATGAGAGATCCACAATAAATGTCGCGACCAAAATTAACTGCGCAAGTCGGCTAGCAGATCCCACAAATAAAACACAGTCTGTGAGATAAGTCATCGAGCATCAAAAGCCACTCGTTGAAACCGTCGAGCAACAGTTACTGTAAAATTCCTTGTTGAATTTAAACTCTAATTTCAATTATACTCTTGAATTCTGGGACTGTTACATGAGTTTGAAACCATTTATTGTTTAAGTCTGGAGAATGTTGGTAGTTAAACTAGAACCAAACCCCGTCCCTTTTATAATATACTTGTTTGACTCACGTTCAAAGCAAAACAATTACAAGTCGTAGGAATTCAATTGATTCTTTGTTCATTATTTATTACCACAGAACTCTTAATTCTGAATCTACAACTTCACTAAGATTTTAATTACATAGACTAATGTAAATCTGGAATCTGTGTACCTGTGCGTAGTTCAGTTTGTTCGGTGTGCTGGAAATCATCAACTTTAGTGTTTGCACAGAATCCTCCACCGCTGGTACATCTTCAAAAGTTTTAAATCTATCTGCCAGAACCGCAGTCGTTGCTAGAGAATGTCCAGTTAAGGCTTTCCACGTTGCGCGACTCTTCTGAGAGTGACGACGGTCGTATTTACTGTTGTGGAAGTCGTCCACTTATTGCCCTCACGTGGTCTCTACCGCTACCCAATGCGTCCACGCATTTGCACCAAAAACATCCAATCCTCACAGTGTGGACTCAATTGTGGCCGTTCCTGAACGCTCACCACACCACCAAGTTTCACGTTCCAAATTTTGTTTAGCATAAACCTCCAAACGACTCACGGATATATTCTCCAATAGGCTAGGATTGCTGACGAAAGGAGATTGTCTTCTTCTGTGCTAACTGCCAGATTAATATCTCAAACCAAAATCCAATCTTTTTCCTTTTCCTCCCAATCTCCAATAGGTCAGGGATTTTGACGAAAGGAGGCAATAACATCTCCACTACCTGCCAAAATAACTTCAAATTCCCAACATTCTTGGTCCCTCCACGAGACCATCATTTATTATTGCAAAAATCAGTTGAAGGATTCCTGTAAGGGAAACTACCTTAGTTAACACAAAACATAGTGTTAACATAGTGTTAGAGTGACACTAGTTTTAATCGAACCAAAACTCCTTATACTTATTTAATATTAATTTGACTATGTAAGTAATATTAAATAATTAATTCCTTTCTTAACCAAATAATGATTAATTATTTGGGGACATGCAGTTACCGAGATTGAGTAGTGACCGAGCAACCAGCTATCGAGCAAGTTCGGGGAACAAGCCAGCCAACAGCCACCGATATGATCAACCACCGAGACCGAGCAACAGGTAACCGAGCAACCTTCAACCGAGGGTTTCCACCAAGCCACCGAACTCCAAAAAGCAAACATGTTTTTGTTTGATACAGGATTGCCAAGAATCCTAGGATGCTCCTGCATCAGTTACACTACACAGTGCAAGACTAAAAGAAACAGTGAATGCTATCAGAGGTACTAGAGGACACATAACTGAAGAAGATGTGACAAGCAAACTGTTGAGGACATTGTTACGTATGTATGCCATCTGAGCATCTGCAATACAAGAACTGAGACCCATTCCTCAGATGACTGTTTCACTGGATGCTACTATTGGTAAGTTGATTGCTTTTGAGCTTAATGATTTTGATAATTGTTTACCTGCTACTGTTAGGATTGAGTCTGCATTTAATCCATCTTTGAAGATTGAAAGTTCTAGGGAGTCTAAACCTAGTGATGGTTATGCAAGTAGTGCTAGTGAAATATTTTATAGTTGCAAGAGTGAGTTAAAAGAACTGTATGCTGAAGATGAAGCAAATGAAAGAGAGTTTGAAGCTATACTGGCTAGAAGACTACAGAGAGGTAAAGGGAAGTATCGAGGTAAGCTACCTTTGAAATGTTTAAAATGTAACAAGATTGGTCACATTGTTGCTAGATGCCCTAAAAATGACAGTGATGAAAAGAAAGACAACCGAGATGACAACAAAAGAGAAAACAAATTCAGGAGATTCTGAGATTTCAAAAACAAAGGTAAGAAGTCATGTCATTTTGCTAATGAAGGACTAATCGATGATGAGACAGATGATGATGACGGTGAAGAAGTTGTATATGTTGCTATCAAGGATAATTCTGATGAAGAAAAGCAAGAAAAAGCCCTAATATCACATGTAAGCAAGAATGATACCTGGATTATAGACAATGGGTGTTCATACCATATGACTGGTGACACACTTAAGTTCACTACTATGGAAGAACATGATGGAGGATATGTTAGATTCGGTAATGATGCCTCATATCTTGTGAAAGGTAAAGGTTCTATAATTCTGTTGAATAATACCAGATGTGATGATGTATATTGGGTTGAAGGACTAAAGTATAATCTGTTGAATGTGGCACAGCTAAACAAGACAAGACACCGATTAGAATTTCAGTATGGAAAGGTAAAAGTATTTAATCAAAAAGAAAGTTTGATTGCCACTAGAGAACAATCTAAAGGTAACCTATTTTACCTTGACACATCTACTAAGAGTTGTTTATATGCTAAAGTTGAAGATGCATGGTTATGGCACAAGAGGTTATGTCATGTAAATTTTGACAATCTCATTAAAGTGAGCAAAAAGAATAGAATAAGAGGTCTACCGACATTAGAGAAACCTGAGAATGTCATGTGTAAGGAATGTCAAGTTGGAAAAATGACTAAGTCAAGTTTTACAAGTAAGTCGTATGTTACAAAAGGAATTTTGGACTTAGTGCACATTGACCTATGTGGACCGATGAGAACACAAAGCTACTATGGTGATAGATATTTCATTTTGCTTGTTGATGATTATTGTAGAATGATGTCTGTCATGTTTTTAAAAGAAAAATCTGAAGCTTTCCAAATGTTTAAGTGGTACAAGGGAAGAGTTGAAAAGGAGACTGGAAGAAAACTGAAGTGTTTGAGATCTGACAGAGGAGGAGAGTTTACTTCTGATGAGTTTACACTCTTCTGCAATGAACATGGAATAAAGAGACAAATGTATACACCGAGGACACCACAGCAGAATGGTAAAGCTGAAAGGAAAAACAGATCCATTGTAGATTGTGCGAGAACACTAATGATTGAGAAAGGTATTTCTCAAACATATAGAGAGAAGCAGTCAACACTGTTGTAGTACGTAATAAATTAATATTGTATTAGACTTAGATATGTTTTGTTGGAAGGGTAGTTAGAAGCGAGGAGATGCGTCCGTTGATTTCCCCAACCAACCGACTATTATATAAGTACTTTGGTTTATTGTGTTGGACTAAGGGTTTTGTTGGTATTAAACAATGAAATAACATTTCCTCGCCACCTTGGTATTCGTATGGTATTGGTAATAAATGTCTTATTGGTATCAATGAATATATGTTTTATTGTTCTGTACATTGTGCATTAATAACCATTCTACATTTTGGCGTCACTGCCTAAGTGCGGACCCGGAGGTCATAAAGAAGACGAGGGAATACCAAGGGAAGATCAAGTGACACGAGATCTGGTGGTGACTTGGGAAGTACCAGTACGTGCGAAGGGAAGCCGAGAGAGAGCGGTTCCACATAAGCACAGTACGGACAAACTTCTTTACCACCAGCGGTGTAGGATCTACTTGGAGGAATTCCTCGACTTCTGACTAGACATTTAGTCCACTCAATAAATTAATGCCCCTGCTTCCAAATAAGTATCCTAAGCGTAGGCCTGAAGAAGAAACTGAAGAAGAAGTCGCCTTGCGGATTCTTGGCCAACAGCAACAAGAATAAAGACATCGTCGCTTGAGAGGATTGGGGAACCAATCTCTACGTGAACGACAAATTGAGGAAAGCCTGATCAAAAACATCATAGAAGGAATAGCCAACTTGGCCATCTCAGAAACATTGAAGGGGGGGAGAATCTTGAAACCCCTGCTCGAAGAGAGTACCGAGAGGCACACCACTTTGTCCAGACAGAGGAACCACAAGGAGAAGGAGAGAGCACTAGTTCTGGCGGGCGCATTCCCACAGGAGGGACTGTTCCGGCAAGAGAGAGCGTCCCAACAAGAGGAAACATCCCAGCAGGAGGGAGTGTCTCGACGGGAGGGAGCTTCTCGACAGGAGGAAGCATCCCGGCAGGAGGGAGCGCCCACACAGGAGGAAGTGTCCCGGCAGGAGGGAAGAGCAGAAAAAGAATGGTAGTAGTTAAGAAAATACTTCCTAGATTTACTGCAGAAGGGTCGGATGACCCGGCCCGACACTGTAAAACGTGTATCACCATATGGCAGGCCAATGGAGAAAATGATACAGATGAATGGTTAAAAGCCTTCCCTGCCACACTAAGAGGGATCGTTATTGATTGGTATACAGATTTGGATGCTGCCCAGAAAACCACATGGAAGGACCTCCGTACTGCCTTCGAGGAGGAATTCAGACTCCTACGTGCTGACGACGAGATAGTCACAAAAATCTATAATATCAGGCAAGGGAAAAACGAGTAAGTTAGGGGTTATACCAGGAGACTCAAGGAATTGATAGGGAAGTTGGATAACAAACCTGCTGACGGATTAAAAAAAAGATGGTTCATTGAAGGGTTAACCCTGTCCTTAAAACGTAAAATGAAGATAGCACCACCATCATCCTTTGGGGAGGCATGCACCCGAGCAATGGACATCAAAAGGGAAAATAAAAATTCCAAAGCTAAGAAGCAGGGAAGCAGGAGTGAGAGCTCAGAAGAGAGTGGAGATGAGTCCAAGACCATCCAGGCCTTGAGAAAAGACATGATACGGTTGATGACGGGAGTTACTGGAAGTAAAGGGGAAAAAAGAGGGGAGGGAACTCCGGTGTACAGATTGTGAGGAGGGACATACAAAAGGAACATGCCCATGCAAAGCTTTCTGTGATATCTGTTAGGTGTTAGGCCACACAATCAAAGACTGCCCCTACAATTTAAAGGCACGGAGTGCTCAAGTATTCTTCACCCAAGGAGAACAATCCACACCACCTGCCACCCCCAACGTAACACAAATAAAAAACGAGGGAGCAACAACAACCGCAATAACAACAGCAATAACAACATACCTCGGAGAGCAATCCAGTACGATTCTAAAGGAAGACCCATGATTCAACGTAGGCGATGTAACGAATGGGGACACTTTGCACGGGATTGCCAAAATGGGGGAGGACAGAATGAAGGGATGTTGTGTATATGGTGTGGATTGGGTAATCATGAGGATGCCAATTGCCCTACACAAAAGGGGGTGAACAGGCTTCACATTGCAGATTCAGAGAAGGAAGTATTTGCTATCACAAGAATGCAGACCAGACAGCTTGCATACCCTGACATAGCTGCAGAGAGAGAAAGGTTCCAAGAAGCCAGGAATGACATCAGAAATAACATGCCAGAGGGAGGAAGAGGAAGTACCGCTAAATCCCCAAATAACCAGCCAGGACCTAGAATCATGAAACAAGTACTGGAAACCACCATCCCTGTGAAAATTGTGGATCTATTAGAAATGTTACCTCAGCTACGGGTAGCAATATCACATGGAATAAGTAGCCAAGAGGAAACCCTTAAGGAAGACGAGAAAGAAGAAAAAACAGCAAAGACGGATACTATATTCACTATAGGGACAGGGAGGACACCTGCAGTAGTGAAAATGGAGATAATGGGGTGCAAACTACCTAATACTATTGTGGACGGAGGGTCCGGTGTGAATGTCCTACCGGAGGAGACTTGGAAGGCACTAGGGAAACCCACCCTCTGGCCAACCACATTTCAATTGGTAGGAGCAGATCAACATGGAATCAAGCCGAAAGGAACCTTAATGGGACAAAAGGTAATGATTGGTACACAGCAGTTCCTCCTGGACTTCGTGGTAATTACTTTGGATAAGAAAGGGTACGATGCATTGTTAGGGAGAGGTTGGCTGGTGGCAGCAAAGGCCACCCATAATTGGAAAAAGAATACCCTATCCATAGAGGTAGACGGGAGAAAGTACACAATAGATCTGAGGAATCAATGTGTAAGTCAGGATCTCACATCTGACTCAGAGAGAGAAGACAAAGAAGCGGAACCAAATGAAGAAGGATTGCTCCGACTAGGGGAATGTTCAGAAGACGAAACTAGTTCCCTCAACGGCCTGTTTAACTGGCAGATGGGGGACTATGAGGTATTCCAGCCAGAGTGCAATATGTTGCAAATCCAAGAAACAGAGGAAATTTACCCGGAGGGGTATAAGGAATACAAGGAGGGCACGACAACCATCAATAACAAACCAGCACACATATTTGATAGAAAGATAGAATACAGGGAGGCCAAATTGCAAACAATAAACTTGGGTGAGAAGGACGAACCCAAGGAAATCCTCATAGGGACGACTGGGACCCAATATTGAAGGGAGCAACACTCAAAATCTTTCTTGAATACAAGGACGTATTCGCGTGGACATACAAAGGCTTAAAAGGAGTACCACCAGAGTTGTGTGTCCATCGGATACCGTTGATACCAAGAGCAAGACTGGTGCGTAGGCAACCTTATCGAATGAACAAGAACTATGCTGCTACGGTTCAGGAGGAAATCACAAAACTGCTGGAAGCAGGAATCATATTCAAGGTACAAACTAGTGATTGGGTGTCCCCTATAGTCATATCACTGAAGAAGGACGGGATCCAAATCCGGATATGTGTGGACTTTAGATGCTTGAATACAGTAACTATAAAAGACCCCTTTCCTATTCCTTTCACTGATAGTATCCTAGAAGAGGTAGCCGGCCACGAAATATACTCCTTCATGGACGGGTTTTCATGCGATTAGCATTGCTGAGGAGGATAAGCTGAAAACCACATTTGTAGTGGAAGATGGGGTGTATGCTTACAATAGAATGCCCTTTGGACTGTGCAATGCACCAGCCACCTTCCAAAGAATCATACTACATATCTTTCATGGCATGTCTGTGGGGAACTTCAGAGCTTTTCTGGATGACTGGTCAGTTTATAGCGAAAAGGAGCACCACCTCAAGATCATTGGTGAATGCATGGACCGACGCAGAAGGGCCAGACTAGCCTTGAATCCAAAAAAATGAAGATTCATGGTTCCACAAGGCAGACTCCTAGGCCATATAGTATGCAAGGAAGGATTGAAAACAGATCCGAACAAGATCAAGGCAATTCTGGAGATGGAAGCTCCATCCGATGTTACTGGGTAAAGTCCTTGGGACATGTGGGGTACTACAGAAGATTTATAAAAGGATTTGCTGGAGTATCTCTATCCTTAGAAAAACTTACCAGGAAAGGAGAGCGGTTTTGCTGGGGGAAGGAATAGGAGGAGGCCTTCCAAGAACTAAAGGAGAGACTAGTAGGTGCTCCAATTCTCATATACCCGGATTAGGACAAGGACTTTCACGTCCATGTGGACGCTTCTAATTATGCAATAGGAGTCACCCTGGCACAAATAGGTAAGGAAGGACTAGACCATCCAGTGTACTTCGCAAGCAGGCTATTATCAAAAGCAGAGCGGAATTACAGTACCACTGAAAGAGAAGCACTAGGTATGGTTTATGCAGTTCAGAAATTTAGACATTACC
>MU228385.1:163310-176145 GCA_018584345.1 Thuja plicata | reverse complement strand
TTAAATAAATAAAATAAACTTGTATTTGGGTCTTGGTCGATTTAGCTTATCCCGGACCCATTTTTATGTTAACGTAGGGGTTAGTGTTGCCGTGTCGGCTTTATTTGTACACCTCCGGGGTTTTCCCTACGGGTATTTATGACCGGCCTCTACGATGTATTTCTCATGTTGAGTTTGATATCTTATTATTGTTGCAAATTCCAGTTGGAGTTCTGGTGTGCACCACTTCGGAAGTGAAAGACCTTCCCTATTTGGCCTATTGCAGTTTCGGTGGGATTCACCCTCACCCTACTCTGTTTGTTCTGCTTGTATTGGATTTGGCAAATCCGAAGTACTCTATTAGTCATAATCTCTTTCTCTAACAATTGTTTCATATTTGGTACTTCGTTGTTCTGTGCGCCTGGAATCACTAAGTTACTACATCCACCCGAAGACACTCCCTCTGTACGCCTACTACCTACCTCCACCCGTACTACCCACCTCCATCCGTACTACCCACCTCCATCCGTACGGCCTCCCTCCATCCGTACATACGGCCTCCCTGCCTCCATCCGTACGGCCTGCCTCCTCCACCCGTACGGCCTGTGTAGTGCATCCCATCCAGTACGGCCTGCTCCTCGAGTACGCCAGAGTGGTACACCCGGAGTTAGGAACATTACATACCTCAGCAGCAAGAGAATATGGTACTTCAGTTATGAAAACTCGGGTAATCCTCAGTAGATATGCTTATAACAGAAAAAGAATAGACAAGTCACAATACTGTTAAGCATTGGAAACATAGTCTTTTTCCGTACTTGAAAGATGATTTTTTAGAGAAGGCATTTTTTGTTATACATCTTCCTTTTTTATGTCTCAAGAGCAGAGTTTGGTGTAATTCTCCTTTCTATTTAATATAATTTCTTACCCTTTAAGCAGACTGAAAATTCTGATACTATGTCTTCAAATATGTGGCCAGAATCTAAAGCAGAACACCAAGAACATGTCATATGTATAGATCAATGATTTCCAAACTACTAAAGCCATATGTAACCATCAAGTTGATCACCAAATGTTCCTAGCCATGTGCAAGAGCTCCCAAAACTAGCACGATCCATTCATCAAAGCCCAGAAACTAAAATCAAACACAACCTGCACCCACAATACTTGGTAAAAACACCCTGGAAATGTGTTTGCGACGTGCAACCCTGAAATCATCACTAATCTAACAATCCATGATCTTATCCATAGTCCACAAAATCACAAGCAGCCTCAAACCACAATAGCAACCAGTAACAATCAATGAAACTAATCCTCTTCAGAAACAACCTCCCAACAAATCAATAAACCTGGTCCTTTTCAAGTATATAACTAGCTTGAGAATGATAAACTCAATCCTCTTTGGACATATGACCTCCAACATTGAAACAAAAAATAAAAAGAAAATATGAAATGAAAATTGTGATACCCAATAAAGAATCCATCAACAATAAGAACCAGATTCTTCCATCCCCATCAAAGCCTATTCTATCACCAATTCTCTAGCTCAAAAGTTGTGCCCTACCAATAGAGGTACACCTAGAATCAATGCTATCTTCAATTGAAATAAAGATACGGTAAAACCCTCCAACTGTCTAAATAAAAACACCAACATTAAGATCTCCAAAGCACCTTCAACCTTTTCAAAAGAAGTAAAACAGAGTATATATAACAAAGTTATGATCTGTGGAAGAATGACTGCCCTATGACAGTCTAATGAATGTCAAATTTATCCAGTTTTCTCTGCCCCTTAATGAAAGGATCAAAAAATACAAAAAATATGAGAAACCCAAATAAGTGATCAGATCTAGAATGTAAAAGCACTCACACTGCCTCAAAAATTTACAAGAAATCCAAGACCTATTGCTTAAAATGGCCTTTGAGAGACAAACTTTGATTAATCACTTCTCCTTCTAAGAAAGTTAATGCAATGGATGTCAAACACAACTAAACACCCTCTACCAATGCCTCTGCATGCTAGGTGGTTCAAACTTCCAAGTGACCAAAACCAAGGGTCTTAAACTCTAGGGTCTGATATTTAGGGAAAATGAAATGCAAAATCCTACAATTGAAAGAAATGAAATATCCAACATTCAAGAGATCTTACACAATAGACAATGAATTGGTGCAGATTTCTTTCGGATAGATTATCCTAAGGAATCCAAGAACATGATGTAATCGATACATGAGAATACATAAAGATATTGATGCTTGACTGTAAAGGGCAAAACTGCTTATTTATATGCTTCCTCCTAATAAAGTGTAGGGTGATTTGACCACTTTAAAGACTACCATACTAACATGAACACTACATTATTCTATAAATTGAGGAAACCATACTGAGCCCAATTTAAAAAATATATATCTACTCTAACAACTATATGGCATTTATTGTGAGTTGCTTATGCTTCCTACCATCTCTTTGTGTCTTGTGATTTATTCCCATAGTGGGTCTTATTTTCTGCTATGGCTAAACAGAATGTTAAGAATGCAAGCAGTCCTCCTTAATGGCACTCAAACGGCGAACATATGAGTGAAATGAACCATATTATTTCCTATGGTCTAGTTTTTAGGTTCATTAATCATGTAACGTGGACTTAAAGGCTTGGGTTAGTTTATTTATAGTGGTTGAATCTTGCATTAGAGAACTCCCAGAAGTTTTCATGCGTTGCCATTCAAGAGTACAACCTGTTAGCACTTATCAAAATGTTGCATGATTCCAAGCTTTCTTTCCCTGCCTCTGAAATTGTTTCTGGTCTCTGGCACAAAACCCTAAGTCTTGTTGAGTCATTTTTATGCTAAAACCCTAAAACCCTCAAGACTCATTATAAATTGAAGTTACTTTTTCTGACTTAAATCTTTAAGTCTTAAGTCATGTGTCATGTCTCGGTGGGGCCTTTTTATTTCCCTAAGACATATTGCCTAGCGGGGTCACTTTAATATATTCTGTCTCTCCTAAGTCCCGACATGTTTTATATTTTACTATGCTTGGCCAAAGAATATTCTCTTTTTATCTGACGAATTGGTGCAGCCTTGATCTCTTAATCTACAAACGGAAAGGAATGTAATTTTAAGACTGCGAGATCACATGATGTCCGTTGATCTTGTTTTAATCGTAGGGTTCGCGCTAGATCGCTAGACAAAGTCAGGTTCAGCATTTCTATTAAGATATCTAGCGACGACCGTGGATGCAGATCTGATCGCGTGACTAGCGCTAGATCTCGTGACTTAACTCTGATCAAGGCATACATTCAGCGATTCAGAGATTACCTTTATCTCTGAATCACGTGATCTAACTCAGAGAAAAGAAAGGGTTACACTTTTTGCGTTGTCGCTAAATCTCTGAATGGACTTGAGGTGAAGTTAAAAGCTCAGAGACTTGGCGAGGATCGTCGATCTTCTCAGCAATGTGCGGTTGGCATTGAATCGCTAGACAAAAGTTAAAGTCTTGCTTTCTTTCAGAGATCTAGCGAGGACCATTGATATTTTTCAGATCGTGTGGTGTGCGCTAGATCTCCAGACGTGACTACAGTTAAGTAATGTATTATGTGACTTGGAGATAAAGGGAATTGAGCTACTCAGAGTTAAAGGCAAGTTAAGAGGCCAAGTACAATTGCGAGTTTGATCTGCCGGTCGGCGCTAAGCCTCAAACACAAAGATGAAGGTAGTTAACCATTAAGCCATTGCGCCTACGTGACACGTGGATAAATGATGGGACCCGACCTCAAGTAGAGAGAGGTAAAAGGCTGTCATTTTTGAAAAGATCTACCGGTCAATGCAAAGCCTTAAAGTAGAGATGCTTGTTAGATAGTCTTCGAGCCATTGCGCCTGTGCGACACCTGGCAGAATCTCATCTGAAGGGTAACTTAGAGGATCTACTACGTGTTTTAAAGACAGAAAAGATTCAAATCTGGGTCGTTGATGCTGATTTCCACACCACCTGTGACCGTTTTAACCGCTTTTCAAATTTTCAATTTTGTTTCTCAAGGTTTTTAAGCGGTGAAATGTGTTGTTTTGTCACAAAGCATTTAATGAAACAATTTGATCTTCTAAGTATGATCTGAACAGCTAATGGATATTGCATGAAGAGAGTCTGGTGATTATGAATGCATTTATGAAGAGATTATCTTTTTAGGGTTTTTGATTGACTTGTTTATTAGTTTTAACCCTTATTCATCTTTCTCTATCTTCGCCACCAATGAGGTGTCTTTTCCAAAATTGTATAAGTGCAGATCAAATATGTTTTTGAGTATCCTGAGCTTCTCGAGAGAAGATAGTTTGGCTTTCTGCAATCCTAAAAAGGCAAAGTATTCTTGAGATAATTAGAGCAGACTAAACATTCCATCTATTATTCCTTTAACAAGGCTGAATTCTGCAGTTTCCCAGGTGTATGGCGGCTAAATCAGATTTCTCAACAAACTGGATCAAAGGAATGTTTCAACTTGCTAATGACAGAGCGGCTTGGTTGTTGAGATGAATTAAATTCTTTTGTCATGTAGTGTTTTAATTGAGCCCTAACCCTAAATGATCTGAAGCTTGTTGCAGTCCTTGGCCTATAAAAGGACTTCCAAGATCATTTAGTAGAGGTTGGAAAAATTTTGGGCAAGTGACATAAGGCATAGAAATGTTTACTATTTCCAGTGAGTATAGCAAATGTATATCTAGAGAGTATTATCATAGAATAGAAAGTTGCAGGTCTTTTGCATTTATTGAAGTGGCATGTGTTTTGAAGCATTTTGGAATTGAAACTTGGATTCTTTGCACTTAGTATAGTGTCTCAGACTTAAGTCTCTCCTTGGTACTTACCTTTTGAGTTGTGAATCTTCTGATTCATTGCATGGAATTTATCTGTGTATATGTCATTAATCCTTAGTTTTGATCTAGGATCAAATCAAATAATGCTTTGGATATGACACAGGTTCTTTGGGTTTGTCTGCAGAAAGATCTTATAAGAAGTGTTTGATCTGATTTATTTGTATTTTGAGTCCTTGACAATAGTTAGCTTTCTCTGTCCTGTATTTGAACTAAAAACATTGCCCAATGGATAAAGCACCGATCAGTAATTAGTATTTTCTACATTGATACATATATGAATAGGTTTGGCTATATTCTGCCCTATCAAAAACATCAATACCATTTCAATCCCTCTTGTGTTCTGTGGTTGTTGGTTGTGTGTCTTGCATGGTAGTGAAGGGTCACTGAATGAGTGGTTATCATTTCATACTTTTTTACCATTTCTCTGTTGTTAAAATCCAGAGTACAAGTATTATAAAGAGTAAAGTTTGTCTGGGTTAGGTGTACCCGCCTTGGTTTTGCAGAGCCAAAAGTGCAGAGGGCAGTCTTGTCCCTATAGTTGGTCCAATTACCTTGCAGAGCTCTCACACTTCGAACTAACCATTCCTAAAATCAGTCTCAAGGTATATTGGTTGCTTTTCATAGCGTAACAGTTTCAAACGCCAACAAAATCAACTCTGCAGGGGAGTTGACCTTTGAAAGATCAGAGTTACTCTTGTAGTATTCATATTAACTAGTATTGTATTTTCCCAAACTTGTGATGGGTGGCGACTCAGAGAAATCTGTGCAATCAGTACTGAGTAATACAAATTTATTTTCTTCAATATGAATACTAGATCTAGAGTGAAAGAGCATCCTAAAGTTGAATTGGAAGGTGGACTTCCAACTACTTCTAGGGCTAGACAGTCTTGGAGAGAAAAGAAGAACAAAGATAATCCAGATAATCCATCACCAAGAAGACAAGAGGAGAACACTAGGAGAGAAGATCCAACCCAATATAGTCATGAAGGAAATACATCAGAATATGAAGAGGCTCTAGACTTGGGATTGGATGCATATGGAGATAACAATTCTCCTAGTGAACGAAAAGATGAAGAGTCTGACACCATTTCCACATATTTTGAAGTTTCCTCTGAAGATGAAGATAAATATAATAGATAAATCCAAGAGCAGTGGGTCATCAGAAAACAAAGAAAGAAAGAGAAGGCCAATAAGAAAAAACAAAAACAATGGCTGAAACAGCAAGCAATAAATTATGCTGAAAAAACTAAGAAGGATAAAGAGAAACCTGTCACTCACCAAAGTATTGATGCTCAAGGTTCTAAAAATAAAGGAAAGAAGAAAGTGACAGGAAGTGAAATAGATGAACCCAAAAGTTGCAAAGTTCCAATAGATCAAATGTCTAAATCGGACATTGACCTTGAGAAATCCAAAAGGGAGAAGGAAACCATGGCCAAAATGCTTGAGAAAGCAGAAGCAGATGCTGCTACTTTAGAGATGAAGAAGAAAATTGATTTCCTCATACAATCTTTTGGGTTTTGTCATGCTCGTCTTGAAACTACCTCAACATCAAAACCCAAAGCATCTACCTTCCAAATGATGAAAAATTTCAGAGAAGGCCATTTCATGCAGAAAGGTACAAGCAATTTTCTTTTATTGATATTCCTGGTTATCCCAATGCAGTCCCAAATGAGATTGGAGATAGACTTCCCAAATTTGTCGGCAATAATGTTATTACTTGTGAGGGACATTTAAGCAAGTTTAAAGATATCATGGATGACTATAACATCATACATGAGGATGTCTGGATGAAACTTTTTGTTCAGTCTCTAGTTGAAGATGCTAGAGAGTGGTTTAGAGAGTTATCTTATGGTTCTCTGGGGTCTATGGATGAATTGATAGATTTCTTTAAGGATCAATATGGTGATAAGACAAATAAGGGATTCTTGTTGAATGAATTTAACAATATAAAGAAAAATTCAAATGAGGAAGTTGTTGAATTCAATACAAGGTTCCAAAAGGCTATGCATAGGGTTTTTCAAAAAATAAGGCTTGATGAGGAGGTATGTCTTGCTACCTATTTAAATGCTTTTGATAATCTAAAATGGGATATCGGCTTAGAGATAAGAATCCTAGAAGCATTAGTGACGCCTATAAGACAGCTGTTAATATAGAAATAAATTATTAAATAGGAGGGTATCAAGAAAAATGGGTAAAAGGGAAGATGGGAGGTTTACTAGGACTAGTCAAAAGGAACTAGAACATAAAGATTATAGAACTCCACATAATAGTAGGCCATCCCATAACAGTTATAGTCAGCAGCCGAAGATGCAAAATTATTCTTATAATACCCAATAAAAGGATGGGAAACCTATTGTCCCACAAAGGAAGGACAAGCCTGATAATAGGACTCCTGATCCTCTACACAAAAATTTTGTTAACATGAGTAATGATGATTATTGGTGTGAAGCTTGTCAGTCCCCACATAATCCTAACTATTGTGTTGTTGCTCCGAATATAAATGCAAATGAGAAACAAGGAGAGGAGGGTGAGTTGTATGTTCACAATGGTTGTGCTATGACTTATTCATATTCATATCTTGAAGTAGATTTTGATGATGAAATCGAGAATCATGATGCCTCTGGCTCACGAAGTAGAGTAGAAGCATATGATCAAGATTTTTTTCCTGACAATGAAGGAGAAGAAGTTGATAATATAGGGTGTAATGCTCAGAATAGTAAGGAAATTACAGTATTGAGAAGACCCTCTAATGAGGAAATAGCACAGATTACAGCTGATTTGGTCACCAAAGCAAGAAGTAATTATAATTTGAGAAATAGAATAGTTGGTGGAGCAGAAAGCAAACCAGTTACTTTTCTTTTCAAAGAGACCAAATCAGATAATAAAAACAAGCAAAGTGGTAACTTTGTAGATACAAAACACCTTCAAGGAAGGTCTGCTGAGAATACAAGTAGGTTAAAGGTTAAACATGTAAACAAATCAAATGGTTCAAACATTGTATATGAGGTAAAAGCAAAGACACCATAAACAAGTTGTTCCCCTCCTAAGATGGACAATAAGAAATCAAAGAAAGAAGAGTTAACTTCGGCCATTCAAGTTGAGGATAGTAATATTGTTATTGAGAAACAAAAAACCTCTGATGTAACATACACTCCTATTGATAAGGGGCAATTGTTGTCACAAATGACTGTTAAAGTTCCATTTTTTGAAATGATGAGAGTTGAGGAACATAAGGAGAAGGTCCTCACAGTCCTAGATGGTGTTTCTTCAACAAGATTTAAAAAACCAGAAGGTGTTGAAAAGATGAAAAATATACAAGACAAGTCAGAAAGCAAGGGAAAAGAGTTTGAAGAGATGATTTCGGAAATCCCTCAGATTTATTTAAATACAAATCATGTAAATAATCCTTTAGGAGTTGTTGATCCCTTTTTCTTAACTTTGGTTATCAATGGTAAGATGCTAAAAAATTGTATGATAAATTCAGGAGCATCTAATATTGTGATGCCGACAGAGATAATGAAGTCAATGGGATTACAAGTTGATACTCCTAATGGAAGATGTCAGGCAATGGACTACAGAGAAATCCTTGTCATTGGTACTATTAAGGCATTGCCTTATAAGCTGACTGCATGTCCTGACAAAGTGTTGACCATGAGTGTCTTGGTTGTTGATATTCCTCCTCATTATGGAATGTTGTTGTCAAGAAAATGGAGGGCTTCAATGGGAGGAAGTATACAATGTGATCTATCTTTTGCTACTTTCAACATTGTTGGTAATGCTGTCAAGGTGTCTCGAGAAAGTAGGACTCCCCACATGATTTAAATAAATGAAGATGTTGATATGAATTATTTTTTGGATATTGATATTGCATCTCTTCAAGTACAAGACATAGGGGTTGAAGAAGGAACTCGGATGTTGTTATCTGATGACAAAAACAATTTGGTGGACCAATACGATTTATGGACCATGTACTTTGATGGAACAAGTTCTAAGGAAGGAGCTGGTGCAGGAATCCTATTAATAGCTCCTAGTGGTAAGACCAAGTTTTCGTTTACATTGTTATTTACATGCACAAATAATGTTGCAGAGTATGAAGCTTTGTTAATAGGTTTGCAATTAGCCTCGAGACATAAGATAAAAGGTCTCAAAGTGATTGGAGACTCTGAATAAATAATATCTCAGATTAAATCCAAATATCTTTCAAAAAATCAAAGACTTAAGCAGTATAGGAATGTTGTTTGGGATGAATTGGAAACCTTTGATGCATTTGGTATTGAGTGGATAGATAGAGAACAAAATGGCAAATTTACTAGCAAACATTGCTTTAAGACTTGAGGATATTACATTTGCAGGAATTTCTAAAATAGAGATTCAATCTAGGCCTTCAATACCAGACAATGTTGAAAATTGGCAAGTCTTTGAAGATGACTTAGATATTCTGAGATTTTTGCATTGTGAAACAGAGTTTTTAAATAAAGAGATAGATTTCAATGGATGTCTTGAAACCTTACATAATAAAGATACCATTTTTGGTAAAGAGGTGCTTCAATTGAAATCAAATAGAGTTCCCAAGGGCCTAGTTATTATTGAAAAATTTTTTGATAATAAAGACAAGTCTTCTCTTGCAAATAATGTAAGTAAACTTGAAGATTTGGAAGAAATAAACATAGGAACAATTGAGAGCCCTAAGAATGTATATATTAGAAAAACGTTGTCTCCTAAAATCAGTTTGTTATTGGTTGATCTTTTCAGAAAGTATAGGCATGTTTTTGCATGGTACTATGATGATTTGAAGGCCTATAGAGAAGATTTGTTTCAACATGAGATTCCTTTAAAGGAGGGCGCTAAGCCTTTTAGACAAAAATTGAGACCTATCAATCCTACCCTGGCACCAAAAATGCAGGAAGAATTAAAAAAGATGAGAGATGCTGGGATTATCAAAACCATCAGACATTCTACATGGGTATCAAACTTGGTACCATTGAGAGAAAAATGGTGATATCAGACTTTGCGTAGATTTTAGAAATTTGGATGTCAATCCATTAAAGGATAATTATGGTTTGCCAAATATGGAAGCCATGTTACAAAGAGTTACTGGTTCTGAATTAATGTCTATGATGGATGGGTTCTCAGGATATAACCAAGTCATGGTTAAGGAATCTGAACAATTTAAGACTGCATTCACCGCACCATGGGGTACTTATGTTTATGTGAGAATGCCTTTTGGCTTAACAAATGCTTTGGCAACTTTTCAGAGGGCCAAGGATGTGGCATTTGCAGATTTCATAAATAACTTTTTAGTTGTTTATCAAGATGATTTGACAACTTATTCAGCAAAACAAGATCAACACTGTGATCATCTTCAAAGGATTTTTGTTAGAGCTTTAGAATATGGGGTTTCTTTCAATCCAAAGAAATGTGTTTTTGGAGTGACAGAGGGCAAACTCCTAGGACATATTGTATCTAAAGATGGAGTAAGAATTGACCCTGAAAGGGTTGCTACTATTGATAAAGTCCCTCAACCAAGGAATGTCAAAGGCATTCAATCTTTCTTTGGACAGCTAAATTTCCTTAGGAGATTTTTTACGAATTTTGCAGAAATTAGTCTCACTATTTCAAAAATGATGAAGAAAGGAGCCAAGGTGGAATGGAATGAAGAAGCATCTAAAGCATTTTCAAATATTAAACAAGCTATCAAAGATGCTCCTGTTTTGAGAACACCTAATTATGACAAGCCTTTGCAGATTTTCTCCTTTGCTTCATACAATACTACTATTGCAGTATTGTTGCAAAAGAATTCAGAGGGTTTTGAACAGCCCATTTCCTTTTTCAGTAAGTCTTTACAAGCAGCAGAATTAAAATATGACATCATGGAAAAACAAGCATATGCTCTAGTTAAAGTTGTCAAAGCTTTTAGATGTTATTTGGTCGGAGCAACTATAATTGCTTATGTGCCTAGTGCTGCTGTGAAGGACATTCTAGTTCAACAGGAAGTTTCAAGAAGGAGGTGTAGATGGATAAACAAAATCCAAGAGTTTAATATTGACATTCAGATCACAAAATTGGTCAGAGGCCTAGGACTTGCAAAATTAATGGCTCAAAGCAATTTAGATGCAAATCAGGTAAATATGTTAGAAGAAGAGCAAAGGCCTTATATTTGTGAATGGTACAAGGACATCATTGGATATTTAGAGAAAATGATGTTGCCTCCTGAAATGGATGAAAACAGAAAGAGAACAATGAAGTTGCATGCCATTAAGTATGCAACAATACAAGGCCTGTTATGGTGGAGGAGCAACGAAGGAGTATTGCTCAAATGTGTGGACTATGATAGATCCAAGAACTTGTTGGAACAAATGCATAATGGTGCATGTGGGGGCCATTACATGGCTAAGACTACTTGCACATAAAATTATGAGGTCTCGTTTTTGGTGGCCTACTATCTTCAAGGATGCCTACAGTTATGTCAAGAAATGTGATGCCTCCCAACAATTTGCGGGTAAAATTAAGTTTAGTGGGAACTTACCTTTAAGGCTTGTCATAGTTGAAGCACCTTTTCAAAAATGGGGAATGGATTTCATTGGAGAGATTCCTAACAAGTCTAGCGGAGGTCATTCATGGATCTTGGTAGCAACTGATTACTTTACTAAGTGGGTCGAAGATATTCCCACCAAAAAGGCTACTAGTAAAGTTGTCACTGATTTTATGTTGCAAAATATCCTCATTAGATTTGGTTGTCCTGAAACTATTGTGGTAAATAATGCTATGTGTTTCAGATCTACAGAGTTTGGTGATTTCTGCCAGCAATATGGAATCCAAATTTCTTATTCTTCCCCATATCACCCACAGGGTAATGGACAAGCTGAGTCCAGTAATAAGAGCTTGATAAAGATTTTCAAAAGAGTGTTAGATAAGAACAAAAGGGTCTGTGATTAAAAATTGCAACAAGCATTGTGGGCTGACAGGGTAACAGTTGAGAGAGTCATTGGTTGTGCATCGTTTAATTTAGTATATGGTATACATGCTAGATTGCCTCAAAATAACCTATTGCAAATGTACAAGTTTATCCAGAAATATGATGATGAATTAGATGATGAGATGAAAATCACAATGGATGATTTGATACAGTTGGATAAATCAAGTGAAGCACATGATAAAAATGTTAGGTTGCAGCTTCAATGTAAGGATCTGTATAACAGAAGGACCATTCCAAGAAGTTTCGAGGTTTATTGGAGCTCTCAATTTTTTGCAAACTTTGGAGTCCTATAAAGTGATAAAACTCTAAAAATGGAATCCTAAACTCTATGCCCAATAATTGATGATATGGAGTACATGAAATGGGATACAAAACTATATTAATTTTCAATTAAAAGTTGATGGATTAAGGAAGCTCTATGATAGGAACAATGAAAATTCTGTAAGCGAAGGTTTCAAAAAATGCTAGAAATTCGTCTTGCTGCAAAGATGATGCCGACAGAGGTTGAAGATGGTCGAATTTTAAAAATCTAAAAACGACCCAGTTCGGGAAATCAAATTTCCTATCTCCAGTAGAAATATTAGCTTTTCACAATATGTTTTGGATTTTTGACCAACGACAAATCCGAAAGTTAGGTAGTTATTTTTTAGTTAGTTTATTGTTTTTTCAAAATAATTTGTAATAAGAGTTGTGTCTTTTCACCCTAAAGAGGTGTGAAAGCCACTCAAACACATATATATACATAATGTAAAATGTAAAGAGAAGGGAATACAATATAATACAATTTCACATATTTGGATAGTTTTTAATCAACAAGTATAACATGGACCTGGATGTACTATTTTTTCAAAATTAATAAAGATAAGTCTTTTTTCTTTCACATGTGTAATAGTTTCATTATCATTTTACAATTAGTCCCTTGGATAAACCAATTGAACTTCTTCAAAGTGATAGTTTGATGTGCATGCTTCCTTATTTGATTCATAGTCTATATTTTCAATTGGTTTTCTCATTTTGCATGGTTAAATT
>MU228385.1:146101-159211 GCA_018584345.1 Thuja plicata | reverse complement strand
CTACCAGCCTTGGTTTTGCAGAGCCAAAATTGCAGAAGTTCCAACCTTGCTTTGGTTGTGACTTGTTAGTTGGCCAAATCACTTGGGTTTCCAAGCATTGGATTGGCAAGTCCATAGGAAATCCAATCTGTTGATTTGAGCACCAACAAGGTTAATGATTTGGTCTTAATGTGGAATGCCAGATTGGAGGATAAAGGAAAACATGGCAAGTTTGATCCTATCTGGTTAGGACCATATATCATTGACAATAAATGGGGTTCTGATTCTTATATTTTAAAGGATTTAACTGAAAAAATTTTGGAATTGTCGATTCATGGACAGTTCCTGAAGTTCTATTTCTCTTGATGTTCTTTGAATCCATGCACAGTCGAATATAAATAATTTTTGTGTACATATTCCTTGTTTTTGTCTCTTGGAGGTTAGTTTCTTTTTCTGTAGGTGGTCTGCTCAACTCAGAATTCTGGAATCTTGCTATGCCTGCAAGAGACATGCATCCCCAATTAGAGCCACTGTTAGCACTTATCAAAATTTTGCATGACTCCAAGCTTTCTTTCCATGCCTCTAAAATTGTTTCTGGTCTCTAGCCTAAAACCCTAAGTCTTGTTGAGTCATTTTAGTGCTAAAACCCTAAAACCCTCAAGACCCGTTATAATTTGAAGTTACTTTTTGTGACTTAAATCTTTAAGTCTTAAGTCATGTGTCATGCTCGACGGGGCCTTTTTATTTCCCTAAGTCGTGTTGCCTAGCGGGGTCACTTGAATATTTACTGTCTCTCCTAAGTCCCGACATGCTTTATATTTTACTATGCTTGGCCAAAGAATATTCTCTTTTTATCTGGCGACTTGGCGCAGCATTGATCTCTTAATCTCCAAACGGAAAGGAATATGCTTTTCAGACTGCAAGATCACGCGTTGTCCGTTGATCTTGTTTTAATCGTAGGGTTGGCGCTAGATCGCTAGAGAAAGTCAGGTTCAACATTTCTATTCAGAGATCTAGCGACGACTGTGGATGCAGATGTGATTGTGTGACTAGCGCTAGATCTCGTGACTTAACTTTGATCAAGGCATACATTCACCGATTCAGAGATTACCTTTATCTTTGAATCTCATGATCTAACTTAGAGTCAAGAAAGGGTTACACTTTTTGCCTTGTCGCTGAATCTTTGAATGGAATTGAGGTTAAGTTAAAAGCTCAGAGACTTGGCAAGGATCGTCGATCTTCTCAAAGATGTGCGGTTGGCATTGAATCGCTAGATAAAAGTCAAAGTATTGCTTTCTTTCAGAGATCTAGCGAGGACCGTTGATATTTTTCAGATCGTGTGGTGTGCGCTAGATCTTCAAATGTGACTACAGTTAAGTAATGTACTCTGCGACTTGAAGATAAAGGGAATTGAGCTACTCAGAGTGAAAGGCAAGTTAAGAGGCCAAGTACAGTTGTGAGTTTGATCTGAGGGTCAATGCTAAGCCTCAAACACAAAGATGAAGGTAGTTAACCATTAGGCCATTGCACCTGCGTGACACGTGGATAAATGATAGGACACGGCCACAAGTAAAGAAAGGTAAAAGGCTGTCAATTTTGAAAAGATCTAACAGTCAGCGCAAAGCCTTAAAGCAGAGATGCTTGTTAGATAGTCTTCGAGCCATTGCACCTGTGCGACACCTGGCAGAATCTCATCTCAAGTGCCCGGGTAACTTAGAGGATCTACGGCCATGTTTTAAAGACAGAAAGGTTCAAATCTGGGTCGTTGATGCTGATTTCCGCGCCGCATGTGACCGTTTTAACCGCTTTTCAAATTTTCCATTTTGTTTCTCTAGGTTTTTAAGCGGTGAAATGTGTCATTTTATCACAGAGCATTTAATGAAACAATTTGATCTTCTAGGTTTGATCTGAACAACTGTTGGATGTTGTATGAAGAAGAGGCTGGTGATTATGAATGCATTTATGAAGAGATTATCTTTTTAGGGTTTCTGATTGACTTGTTTATTAGTTTTAACACTTATTCATCTTTCTCTGTCTTCACCATCAATGAGGTGTCTTTTCCAAAATTGTATAAGTGCAGATCAAATATGTTTTTGAGTATCCTGAGCTTCTCAAGAGAAGATAGTTGGCTCTCTGCAGTCCTAAAAAGGCAAAGTATTCCTGAGATAATTAATGCAGACTAAACATTCCATCTATTATTCCTTTAACAGGGCTGAATTCTGCAGTTTCTCAGGTGGATGGCAGCTAAATCAGATTTTTCAACACACTGGATCATAGGAATGTTTCAACTTGCTAATGACAGAGTTGCTTGGTTGTTGAGATGAATTAAATTCTTTTGTCATGTAGTGTTTTAATTGAGCCCTAACCCTAAATGATTTGAAGCTTGTTGCAGTCCTTGGCCTATAAAGGGACTTCCAAGATCATTTAGTAGAGGCTGGAAAAAAATTGGACAAGTGACATAAGGCATAGAATTGTTTACTATTTTCAGTGAGTATAGCAAATGTATATCTAGAGAGTATTATCATAGAATAGAAAGTTGCAAGTCTTTTGCATTTATTGAAGTGGCATGTGTTTTGAAACATTTTGAAATTGAAACTGGATTCTTTGTACTTAATACAGTGTCTCAGATTTAAGTCTTTCCTTGGTGCTTACCTGTTGAGTTGTGAATCTTCCGATTCATTGCATGGAATTTATCTGTGTATATGTCATTAATCCTTAGTTTTGATCTAGGATCAAATCAAATAGTGCTTTGGATATGACATAGGTTCTTTGGGTGTGTCTATAGAAGGATCTTATAAGAAGTGTTTGATCTGATTTATTTGTATTTATGGTTTTGAGTCCTTGATAATACTTAGTTTTCTCTGTCCTGTATTTGAACTAAAAACATTGCCCAATGGATAAAACACTGATCAGTAATTAGTATTTTCTACATTGATACATATTTGAATAGGTTTGGCTATATTCTGCCCTATCAAAAACATCAATACCATTTCAGGCCCTTTTGAGTTCTATGGTTGTTGGTTGTGTGTCCTGCATGGTAGTGAAGAGTCACTGAATAAGTGGTTATCATTTCATACTTTCTTACCATTTATTTGTTGTTAAAATCCAGAGTATAAGTATTATAAAGAGTAAAGTTTGTCTGGATTAGGTGTACATGCCTTCATTTTGCAGAGCCAGAAGTGCAAAGGGCAGTCTTGTCCCTATAGTTGGTCCAGTCACCTTGCAGAGCTCTCACACTTGGAACTAACCATTCCTAATATTAGTCTCAAGGTATATTAATTTCATGTATTGTATATTGTTAAATTTTTAGGATAGCTACAAATGTAATAGCACTGTATGTTTTATGTGTTTTCCAAATACCACAATCTCTTTTTCATTTATATTGGGAATGAGGGTAGGAGAGACATGTCCCTTCATGGGACATGTCTATTCATTATTATTTATAAGAAAGGACATGCCTCTTCCCATTAATTATAATTTAATCAATCTTATAATGTTTCATTAATCAATTATTAATTAAGACTAATATAATAATTTAATATTAAATATCAAATTTCATGTGATTATTAATAATATAATATATTATTATTAATCAACATATATTATATGTATTCTAATGATCATACGACTGAAGCTACAAACATTAACATATATCACCCTTTTGGAGTTACTAAAATTCTGGTCTCCGTGCCATTTCTGTCCACATAATATTTAACATGTGGCATCAAAGCCAGATTTTAAAAAAATATAAGGAGAGAACATAGTTGTGACCTGATCTACAACGCTCAAGGCTGAAAATGCACATCTCCGCAGGAAGACCAAGAATTAAAAAAACAAACGATAAAGATTGCGGCCATGTATTCTTGAGATAATTTTAGGCCTGGATCCATCAATATTTGGCATGCATGTTATGGATTTAACATGTGGTATCAAAGCGAGGTTTGAAAAAATGATAAGGAGAGAACATAGTTATGACCTGTTCGACAACACTCAAGGCTGAAAATGCACACCTCAGGAAGGAAGCCCAAAAAGTAAAAAAAAAACCACAAAGATTGCAGCCATATTCTTGGGATAATTTTAAGTCCTCGATCCGTCAACATTCGGCATGTATGCTATGGATTTATTTAGGACTCTCAGTTATCTTTAAGATATTTCCTGGAAAGAACCTTTCCGTGAGGCAGTAATAAGGAAACGGAATATTTCATCATTCCATCTTTATTTGTGTTTTAGAGAGAGGCTAACTTGTTGTCTATTACAATTTTCAAAAATGGTGCAAACTTGTGTAAAATTACGTATATAATCCTAGGTTATAATTGGTTATTTTATGTAATAATATTATTATAGATATTAATCTTTTGTGGAATTTGAACAGTCATCAAACATGAACTGAACAGTCATGTGGAAATGAACTGAATGGTCATGTTTTCTTGTTAAATATGTACTTCTCAAACATTTTCTGAATGAATAGAGTTTTGGGCATCACTTTCATTTCAATTCCATTTTTGCAGTCCTTTGCCTACCCGGACATTGGTATCAAAGCACAGGCTATTTTTTCTTCATCCTCTACTTTTGCAATAAATTATTTGCCTCATTCATTCAGGGCTTTCAATAAGAGTTTGGCCCTCATCATTAATTGCCACCGAAATTCTGCTTGCTTTGGCACACCTGCAGCACACAAGATCCAGTGACCAGCGATAAAATCCAACAAAATCTATTAAATTCATCCAAAACAACATCTGATGTTTCTCTTACTCACTTGCGGTTTTTAGGTGAACAAGGAGTCAAAAGAAAGCTCCATACGCCAGACACCGGTGCAACAAGTCTGGCAAAAACATTTAGATTCATCAGAATCACTTCATGCTACCCAAAAGTCCTCCTCTTTATAAAATTTAAGCACTCCCACATCTGTCCACTTTATTGGCTGCCATTACAGAAGCTGGTGTTTTTATTCTTCCGAAGCCTTTGGGCTGTGTTGTATCATTCTGATACTCACTTTCAAATCTAACTGTAAGTGGCGATTCTCCTATGTTGATTACAAAGCCATGTACAAGCCACAACTCACTGAATTGTTGAAGGTCAAACAATTATTCCAAAAGCAGGCAAGTGTTGCTACACAACAATCTTGTTCCAACCTCTACCGCATCTCCTATTACTTCTACCACCATAGCCTTAAATGGTTTGCAAAACCTTTGTTTTAATTTGCAATCAAGAGAAATTTAGATTTTAGATTTTAAGAATTTTTTTGCAGGCAATATAGTCTGAGTTGTTGGAAATTATTTTCAGGAGTTTAGGGTTACAAAAATAGTGCGAGTAGATTGTTTAAAAGATAGTGTGAAATAGTTTATTATGGTCGGGTGTTGGTATAAAGTGAGTCATTTTGTTAGTTTAGACCCTTGGGGGTGTTTGTTTACCGCTATGGGGTAAAGAGAATTAATGCATAATAGAGAATGTAGTATAATGGAAATAACACAATATCAAAGAACTGCCAATGCTTTCATTAATGTCATATAAGTTCATACAGGATAACCATGATCCTGATACCATCGAGAGAGTACAATATAAAGACCTGAGGGGGTGCGAGGCCAACCATTGCAACCCGTATAACTACCTATCGCTCGGTTACACTAACAACATTAACCCTGTACATACTAACAATACGTTTTACCCGACAACATCATCCCCCCAAAAAGAAAGTCGTCTCCCGACGACACAACAAAATGGGGAATGATGACAGTACAAATAGACAAGAAATCAAGAAGTAGAAGGGGGCTAAGAGGGTCTCCCTGAAGATGTAGATGTGGCCAGCCTGGGTCTCAGCTCGTGCACCTGCTCAATCCTGTGACGCAAGTCTCGCTCAGCAAGTAGCTCCCGCTCTCGAGCACTCTTTACCATAAATGTTGCTTCTTAAAGCTCCTTAATCTTTTTATCCACCTCCTCCAGAGCAAAGGCAAGACGACTCTCCAATACTGCTATCTGGTCCCGATCCTGGGCATGCTGGGCCTCAAGAGCACCCACATGCGTCTGTTGACAGGCAATCTCCTACGCTAACCCCTACAGCCTAGTGGCAAGCTCCTCCCCCACTGCTATAGCGGCTCCTCGCTCAGTCTCAGCCACTACTCCTCGGTGCTCCGCTCTGCGCAACTCATAGTACAGCTCCCTAAACCTCTACTCCACCTAGCCGAGTAAAGTATGGATCTGACTCTCCTCAACAAGCATCCCAACCTGCCAGTCTACCAACATCTTTGTGGTCTCCGTAATAAGCCAGCCCCTATGCAAAAAGCATCGCTCAAACTCCCCTACACAATGGCCTGTAGCAAATGCCATCAACTGAGTTGCTGCCGCCTCGGCCTCCCCCAAAGCTCATGTCTCTGCTGAAGCCGCAAGGCATCAAACACCAACCTCAACATCCCTCACAAACTGCTCTATATCCGATGTCCTCCTAGAACTGTCCAATGTCATCTTACCCAATGGTGGTGGTTGTGGAGCTATGTCACGCAACTTCCCACTCTGCACAGTAGCCTCCTCCCGAGGCACATCCACTCCACCTTCGTCAGCCACATCCTCTGTCCGAGGGAAACCCAACGCTATGCCTAGCTCAATGGGATCCGCATCCAAATCAACAATCTTTGTGGGGTCAGGATGTCTCTGGGGTGTAAGGGGTGGAGGTCCAAGAGGTCTGAGCACTGCCATGTCAAACTCCGTAAGCCACGAATGCAGAGTGGTACCCTCAACTAGTGGTGCCTCAGTGACCTCCCTAGACACCTCTGTAACATCCTCCAACCCATCAGCACCCGCTCCGGTCTCTGCTAAGGGCAGCTAATCTTCCTCTCTGGTCGACTCCTCGACTGACATCGTCAGCTCAACTGCATCGCCCCCTAGCTGCGAGGCTGCAGGTAGGGAAGTGGCCTCCATCGGCATCATAGTAACCGGTGTCCTCAACTGTCCAAATGCCCGTACCAGAACTGTCGAAGTGATACCAAAAGATGGGGATGGTCTCAACGAAGTTGCAGCCGACAGGAGTGACGGGGCAAAAAGAACCTGTGTAGTAGCATCGCCTGCAGGGGTGGACATGGTTGTATTTGTTGCCTCTCCCCCTGCGGTCACGCTACTTCCACTAACGTTGGAAGTCTCACCGATATCCTCCCTGCCACTGTCTACATTGTCCTCTAATTCTGACACCACCTGCCGTTTCCTCTTCTGGCCCGACGGCATACCACCGACATCCAAATGTCGCCAATAGAAAATAGGGGGCTCCCCAGTGTGAGGTTGCTCTGTGGCCTTACCTCCAACTTATCAAGCGGTATGTGTGCACGAGTGGCATCCAAAAAGAATCTAACTACATAGTGCGGCATATAGAATGTTTTATGTTGTAGGGTCATAAACTCATACATCCGCTCTGCCAAGAGTGTAGCCCAATCATATACAATGCCATTTTTGAGACCATTCATAAGTATAATCTGTGGAAGGGCAATATCCGAAGCCCTGCTCGAGCTTTTCAATCTACCTTTAACCAAATCCATGATACAATGCCACTCACCCGATGCAACAAATGACTTCTTTATGCCTCGGCTCTTGGAAGCGGTAGTGGCTACAGAGTCCATCTCTGTTGGTGTCAAAGTCCTCGATACTAATTTTATCCACTTCTCCTTCTCTTCCCTAGACAAATGTGTCAATCATCATCCGCAACGCTCCCTCATACTCTCAGATGCAGAAAAGACGCATCTCGATTACCCAATGCACTTCTGCTCGCCGAAGTTGCCCTTTTGTGAAATCATCCTCTAGTGTCGCCTGCCACCATGTTTTGCACTCCAACCCACTCAAACCCTTGAATGCAACATTTTGGGGTGTAACAGTACCTTTCTTAGCCTACATTTCAACTTTGGGCCTCACTTTGTCTTTTATCTAGGATTTGTGTCCACATGTCTGGCAACTTGTACTCCCGAAGGCAACACTCGCTTGTCTTTGTCCATGGATGGTGATGGTTATAACTGTCTCCTCCAATTCAATTTCTTCTTTCCTGTATCCATTAACTATTTTTCCCTTTGTCGTTTTATGCAGGCAACTTAATATACCCTATGTCGTACCTAACTAGCGGACTTGTCCTCTAGTTTTCCCTTCCTCCTACCTTCCTTGTCGTACTATGATTGCTGCCTCTTAGTGAAATTAAGTACGAAACCGTACGAATTTTATATCCTTACCTCCCCCGAAGCCGTACGGCGTACTTTATTGCCCTATTGTGAGCATTGACCGTATGGCCTGTATGTATGATCTCACTATACTGCCTTTGTACGGCCTGCTTTAAAAAATCCTCCTTTTGTCTGTACGATGTTGTACGGACTTCCTGTCTTTTACAACCTCCGGTTCCAAGCTCACCGTATGGTGTACAAGCAATATTCAAATTTCTTCTTGCTATACAGTGTACGGCCAGCAATCACCTTTCATCTCTGATCCCCGTCATTCGTACAGTGTACAGTCTGCAATATATTTACGCCATATTTTCCTTGTCCATACAGGTATGGGTTTGAATGAGTGACTTTGAGCCATACGGTGTTTATAAACACCTGTATGTCGTAAGGTGGCAAGACACTCGTACGGTGGCAGTCAACCGTACGGTGACACAGGCACCCGTACAGGGGCCCACCGTACTATGCCATACGGTCAGTGAGTTGAGTTGAGTTTTCTCTTCTTTTTTCAAATTTTTTTTAATTTTTTCTTTAAGAATTTGGTTTACTTGTCGCTTGAATGGACCCGCCAACGTGAAATGGGTCGTCTCTCTGTCGCCTTTCTTGGTATGGCTTTAACTTGGACCCGTTCACTGCATCGGGGACTTCCTTTCCGTTCAATGTCCATAATTTGATTGCCTCATTGTTGCTGACCTCCCAGACTCTGTACAGCCCCAGGCACTTCACTTAAATTTCTCGAGCTTAATCTTGTTTTTTTCCATTGTACTTTAATACCAGTTGTCCCTGAGTGAAGCGGACTCACTTGAGATGCTTGTCATGCCAGGCCTTCTGCCTCAAATGTGCAACCTCCATAGCCCACTGCGCCATCATCCGACACTCATCCAGTTTGTTCAAACTGTAAAAATCTCTCCCGAAGGCTCTCCATATCTCCCAACCTATTCTCGATTGCTATTCTTAAACTTGGCACCATAAACTCCTCGGGGACAACTGCTTTGTGCCCGTACATCAACTAGAAGGGCATCTGTCCAGTTGTTACCTTATATGTTGTTCGCTAAGCCCACAACACGGAGGGTAATTTTTCTTCCCAATCCTCTTATTCCACCCCACGGGACTTATAAATCACAGACACGAGTATCTTGTTTGTGGCCTACACCTGACCATTGGCTCGAGGGTAATACAGACTAAACAAAGAGTGGAAGATTTTGAATTCCATCGTCAACAGTCGGATGAGATGATTTACAAAATGACCTCCTCTGTCGATGCTCAACTAGATGGGAATGTCGTACCTTGTAATTATTTGCTCATAAATGAACCTCGCAGTACTTACTGCAGAGTTGTCCGACAAGGTCCTTGCCTCCACCCACTTTGTTAGGTACTTCGTCGCCACCACGATGTACCGGCACCTTCGAATCCTGCTTGTCTTCAGCGGTGTAACAAAATCCAAACCCATCATTCAAAAAGTTCTTGCGCGTGAGAAGGATTCAGTGGCATGAAGTCTCTCTTTAGTGGTTTCCCCACTCTTTGACAGGTGTCGCAACTCACGACCCACTCCCTGGCGTCGATGTATAGAGTTGGCCACCACAGCCCACTGAGGAGCACTTTCTGTGCCGTCGTATCCAGTCCCATATGTCCACCTGTTGGTCCCTCGTGTACTTCTCGTAGGACGCTCTGGACTTCTTCCTCCATAACGCATCTTCTAAGTACTTGATCGAACCCCATTTTGTATAGTAGCCCGTTGATCAACTGAAATGTTCGACTTCTCAACACCAGCTTTCATCTATCGCCTGGTATCATACCCGTAGGAAACTGCGAGGTAGACAAGTACTCTCCAATACCCTTATACCACTCTAGCAAGATGGCAATGTGAAATAAGTGGGCATCGGGGAAGTCATCATTCACTCCCTCAGGCAGCTCTCCGGTCTTAATCCAAGAGAGTTGGTCGGCGATCACATGGCATTTCCTGGCCGCACGTTAATAGTGAAGGTAAATTCCTGTAGCAACAACAACCACCTGCTCACCCTCCCTTGTATAGTTGGTTTATTCACCAAGTACATCAACACCTGGTGGTCTACGTAAAATGTGAACGGTGTTGCCAACAGGTAGTGTCGAAACTTTTGAACTGCGTACACCATCCCAAGCGCCTTCTGCTCCGTCCTGCTATAGCTCTTCTCTGCCCTCGACAATAGTTTGTTGGCGAAGTAGATAGGATGGTCAAGGTCGTGATCACCCACCTAAGCCAAAGTTTCGGCTAAATCGCAAAATTTGATGCGTCCACATGAATGTGGAATTCCTTGTCCCAATTCGGGTATACCAAAATTGGCGCTCCTACTAATCGTTTCTTCAGTTCCCCGAATGAGGCATCCTGTTCCTTTCCCCAGATATAGGGTTCCCCCTTGCGTGTCAACATGTCGAGATGGTAGGAGACTTGAGCAAAATTCTTTATGCACTGCCAGTAGTCGCCTATGTGACCCAAAAATGACTTTACTCCCATGACATGCGTGGGAGGCTCCATCTCCACAATTACCCGAACCTTGTTAGGGTCCATTTTCAAGCATGCCTTGCATATAATATGTCCTAATAGTTTCCCCTACGGGACCATGAACTTGCATTTCTTCGAGTTCAATGCCAACCTTGCTCTCCTGCACCTCTCCATGCATTCCGAAGGTCTACCAAGTGTGTCTCTTGCCCACTAAAAATCGATCAGTCGTCAAGGAAGGCCCTGAAATTACCTACCGACATCTTTTCGAAGATGTGCAGGATTATCCGCTGGAAGGTTGCAGGTGCATTGCATAAGCCGAAGGGCATCCGATTATATGCATACACTCTGTCCTCTACCATGAAGGTTTCTTTAATTTGTCCTCCTCGGCAATGGATATTTGGTTATATCTCGAGAATCCATCCATAAATGAATACATCTCGTGTCTGGCAACCTTTTCTAGAATGGTATCCGTGAATGGAATAGGAAACGGGTCTTTCACAATGACAGCGTTAAGACACCTGAAGTCAACACAAATTCTGATATGATTGGCCTCCTTTTATAACGAAATTACAATCGGGGACACCCGTTCGCTCATTTGTACTTTAAAGATAACTCTTGCTTCAAGCATTTGTTTAATCTCCTCATTCACCCTCGCTACATAATTTTTGTTCATTTTGTACGGCCTCTTCCGTACAAGTACACCTCCAGGTATGAGGGGAATACGGTGTACACACAGCTCCGGTGGTACACCCTTGAGGTCCTTATAGGTGCATGCAAAGACATCCTTGCATTCTATAAAAATTTTAAATGCAGCGACTTTTAATACGGGATTCCAATCATCTCCTATCAGTATGTTGCGAGGATTTGCCTCATCCCCAAGATTTGTGATTTGTAGTGAAGGTTCTTCATACCTTATTGGTTTCTCCGTATCAAACTTGTGGGCTGGGGTTTCGTTCACACAAGCTTCCCCTTCCTTGTACTCCCCGTACTCTGGCAAGAACGAATCTCTTTCTGATGTTGGTTCGATCTTCTCCACCCCCAGCATATAACTGTGAAACAGTTCGTAATCTTCCATCTGCCAATGGAAGAGTCCATTCATCGAACCTGTCTCATCCTCGGAACATTCCCCCAATTCTAAGACACCTTCATCATTGGGCTTCAATTGTTGTCTTCCCTCATCCTGTCAGTCATGCTCCCCGTCGAACTCAGAGTCTGAGGAAGATGCCATCTCTTCACTCACCATTTAGGTACGAAGGTCGATGACATACTTTCGTCCTCTACTTTCCATCGAGAGTGTGTTTCTTTTCCAATTGTGATTTGCCTTTGCTGCCACCAACCACCCTCTACCAAGGATGGCATCATAGCCCTTCTTCTTGAGGGGAATCACGACAAAGTCCAACACCAACGGTTGTGTCGATGGTGAGTTGTTGCACCATTAAAGTACCAAGGGGTTTGATTCCCTGTTGGTCTGCACCAAGTAGATTGAACGTCGGGGGCCACAAGGTTGGTTTCCCGAGTTCCTTCCATGTTTCCTCCGGGAGTACGTTTACCTCTGACACACTGTCAATGGTGGTATCCATCAAGATAGTGTCGAGGATGCCTGATTCTACCACCGTAGGGTGCCGGCCACTATCCACCGATAGCAACATCGGGTCCATTGCGGACCTGTCGGGAATATCCGCAAGTTGTGTGGTGCTTGGTTGTACGGAGAAGGTGTTTAGTAATGCCATACATAGCTAAGGCATGGTGTGGAGGAGGTCCCGAACTTTCACGGCTACCTCCATGTGCAGTATTTGCCTTAGTATATTTTGTTCCCCTTCCGTCCCACCAGAAGTGCCAGCCGGGAATATCCGCAAGTTGTGTGGTGCTTGGTTGTATGGAGGTGTTTAGTAATGTCATCCGTAGCTAAGGCATGGTGTGGAGGAGGTCCTGGACTTTCACGGCTACCTCCATGTGTAGTATTTGCCTTAGTATATTTTGTTCCCCTCCTGTCCCACTAGAAGTGCCAGCCATCTCATGTGTTTCCTTTTGTGCCTTCATTGCCTTCTCAATTTCCTCTCTGGTCTCTCGTACCCTCTGCTTCTCAGTACAGGGATCAGGGTATGTGGCATGTTTCAATTGTGCACGAGTGACAACCAAGACTTCTTTTCCACCCATGCTTCCTTCGATGTTTAGAAAGTTGATGCCATGTTTCGCGCAGTTAGCATCTTCATAGTCTCTAGGGCTGCACCATCGACACAACTTCTGTGGTGTGTCCCCCTTTTGACAGTCTTGAGCAAAATGACCCCACTGGTTGCACGCCCAACACTGGATCATTGTTGGTAGAATAATTGCATGTACGGGTTGTCATGAAATAAAGTATTATGTTAATCTAGGTTGTTAGTAACCGAAGGGTTAGGCAGTTACAACGCGACGTTTCGGTCGTGTCCCTTCGGATGTTATATATATGAACTTATTCTCTTGATGAAG
>MU228385.1:113305-145933 GCA_018584345.1 Thuja plicata | reverse complement strand
GCAATTCACACCAGGCCAGTTAGTATTAAAGTACAATGGGCGAAACGAGATTAAGCCTGGGAAATTCAAAGTTAAGTGGATAGGCCCTTACAAGGTTCGGGAGGTCGCAGCGAACGGATCGATCAAGTTGTGGACACTGGACGGACGCGAACTTCCGGATGTTGTCAATGGCTCGAAACTGAAATTTTATCACAAGAGGCCAGAAACACACCGACAGCAGTCGACCAACTAAGTAATTTTTATTAAAAAAAAAAATTTAAAAATTTAAAAATTTAAAATAAAAAAATAAAAAAATAAAAAAACAAAAATTTAAAATTAAAAAAAAATTGTCGTACGGCCCGACACCGTACGGAAGGTAACCGTACGGCACCACAACACAACGCACGGCCACGGGACCACAGCTCTACTGTACAGGCCCACAACACAAAAGTCCGAAGTCGCCATACGGGCCATACGGGCCTCGGCATCCAAACACGATTCACATAAATACCCGTACGGTCCCGTCAGTTACATAAAAAGCGACCGTACAGGCCCGCCATTTAGCCGTACGGCCACGATGCCACTCTCCACGCAGGCATAAGATACTTATGGCACAGCGTGAAATCAAGTGGAGAAATGTCGTGAGGTACCAGCCCACTACCGAAATGTGTGAGGTACCAGCAAGTACAAACATCCCGTACGGCCCGCCAAGTTGAGGTTGGCGTAAATTTTGAGATCGTAGGGACCCACAATGCAAAGCATACGAACATAAAGCCATACGGCATCGAGCAGAACCTGGAGGAGGCAGGTAGCGTACGAAGACAGACCAGGAAGCCCCAATTTGGACAGACGGCTAGCAAAGACTGAAGGGTTGAAGGCCGTACGGTGGGGAACACATTAAAGACAGCCAATATCGGACGAGGTCTAGCGTTCCGTAGAGCGGTACGGAGACGCAACCAAGGGTAAAGATTGTATCAAGCCGAGAGAGAAGGGATTCATTACTGTACAAAGCAAAGAGAAAGAAACGAGCTGAGTCTCACGCCGGACAGTTAGGGAATTGGAGGTAGTTGTTTAATCATTTGGAGGTAGTTATTTATTCGGCATATAGAAAGCAAGGAAAACCATTATGGAGTCAGCAGGCAAACGTAGTTGGAGGAAGAAACTGGAAGAGGACCCCAGAAGTATGAGCCGGAATACACCAAGAGTTGCAGGCGTGGGCACAGGGAAGAAGCTGAAAATTCACAGGCCACAAATGGCAGCCACAGGGTCTCAGAAGGAGGAGGTCACAGCACAGAACATCGCATTTGAAGGGTTGAGTGGCCTAGAATGCCACAGGTGGTGGAATGAGAGTGATACTTCGCCAAACACCCTACTGGTCAAGGACAACCTGTCAAGGGCTCAAGTGCAATGGGTTATTCAAATGCCCATCTTTTGTATCAAGGATTTCGAGGGCCCACTACGGGCGATGATTGAGGCCTTCGACAGCTTTTCGAAGACCAGCACTATTCCCTACCTGAACCACTCGGTGACAGTTTCTTTTACAGCATCTGAGTTTCGCCGAGTATTCGGGTTGCCAGACAGAGGAGTACGAGTTGACCTGAGGTCACAAAAGATGACTGCAGAAAATAAAGACTTCTACATTCGACTGATTTGTAGAGATGACCTTACCCCGGCAAAGGAGTCCCTCCGAAAAGCATCGCATAACCGTGGCATCAAGAAGACATTCATCAGGAAAGGTCACTGGCGAGGTCTTATGGACTTAGTGAAGAGTCGGCTTACGGGGTCTAGTCGCGCCTCCGATATTTCATTTCAGCAGGTTACACTGATGAACCATCTCTTTGGTGGCAGAATGTACGACTGGGTGACTGTGTTGGCAGAACGAATGTATGCTTTCATGACCCTTCAGCACCGTACCTTTTACATGCCGCATTATGCGATTGGGCTTTTCTTGGATGCAGCTGTGTGGCAGATCCCAACAGAGATATTATCATCCGAGATTAAGGTGGAACCTGTGATGGAAGGCGAACCCCCAATCATGAGATGGCGTCATCTGGATACGCCTGGAGGTCAGAAGGTAGGAGCTGGTTCCAAACAAACCAGGCAGGGGACGGAAGTAAGTGGGGATCATGGGGATACAGATAGCGGCAGGGAAGCGACATCTGAGGAGGGAAGCAGCCCGAAGGATGATGATGAGGAGGAAGTACAGGTGATCACAGCTACACCGCTAGTATTTCCACGTCCCGTACCCTCTAGTGGGACACCAGTGGTTTTGGTCCCTGGTCCTACGGCCATTCCCGCATTCGGCCAAGCACGGGCCCCAGTCCAGCTATCTCTACCGGTTGTCACATGAGCTGGAGCCTCTATAGTAGAGGGAGTGGCCATCATGGATGCACTTCCAGGGCTAGAGACAGGAGATGGGGAGAGTATTCCTCGTCGCAGAGACATGGGAGAGATGATGGAGCAGGTTGCCAAGCAGGATAGGATTGAGCCAGGCCTGGTACGGCTAGAGATAGCAGGATCAGAGCCGGTGGTGACCTTTGAGGACTCAGCGCTGATTGAGTCCGACCAGGACAGTATGGATGGAAACGGGCCTCTGGAGGAGTTGTCGAGACCTGTGAGTCAGACTGGCCCATCCGTGTTAGGGCGTGCCAGTGCTTTCTTGGCACAGAGATCCCTCACACCAGTAGCACGGGGATCAGCGATTTTATCTCCCCAACGAGAGGACTTCCAATTAGCGGAAGACACATTGGGTGAGGTGGGCGGCCGACAGAGTGTGGAGCCAGAGGCAGCCGAGGTGCCGACAAGGGAAGGGAAACCGGTAGAGGTGTTGATGGTAGAGGATCTGGCAAAGTATATGAGCACTCTAGAGTTGGTAATTGATAAGGGTCGGCGGTTGGTGCAGGCAGTGCTCATGGCACGGGAACAAGGAGAGGCTCAGGAAAGGGCTCGGGACGCAACCAAGAGATCTCGGGAGGAGATAGCCGTCGAGTTAGCAGCAGAGCGGAGTGCCTGGCAGGCAGAACGTGCATAGCTGTTGACACAACTAGAGGCGGCCAATACCGCAAGGAGTCTTGCAGAGGGACAGTTAGCTCAGAAGGATACAGAGTTCCAGGAGGTCACCCTGATGCTAAAGGAAGTAGTTGAGGTCAATTCGCAGCTCCAGACGGATCTGAACATCCGGACACAGCAAGTCTGTCAGTTGAGGCAGAGGGTCACTTCTTCAGCGTCCCAACCATCGGTTTCAGGGATGCCCCCTTCCACTTCTACTTAGCTGGTTTTTGTGTTCTTTGTACTGGACATTATCTCCATTTTGTTGTTAAGTCGTCGGAGCCGACTTGTTTTTTTGGGGGGGGATGATGTTGGTGGAATAATTGTATGTACGGGTTGTCATGAAATAAAGTATTACGTTAATCTAGGTTGTTAGTAACCGAAGGGTTAGGCAGTTACAACGCGACGTTTCGGTCATGTCCCTTCGGATGTTATATATATGAACTTATTCTCTTGATTAAGACACAATTGGAATGTACGGAACTCTTATGATTACATTAATACAATAACCTTTTATATCACATGTTGAGTATGTAACTGTGTCTATGCAATTACTATTTGTTACCCTGAGAGGGAAAACAATCATCAGTCGTCCCTTGGCATCATATTGTATCCAGCTTCTATTATTGTTGTTATTATTCCCTCTCCCTCCTCGCCGGATGTTTTAAAACTCGCCAGATGATGCATTATTGTTTGTCTGCTGGGAGGTGCTTGTTGCCCCGGATGTGGACAGTTGCTCTTGTGTAAAGAGCACTTGTTGGTTCTTCGTTTTTATGTTATATGGGCAAATGTCGCAAAATTCTTTTCTGGGACAGGAACCCTTCGTGTGGCCATTGCCCTTGCAATCAATGCACCACAAGTCCCCATCATCACTTCTGCCTGCACTCCCCTTCACTGTTTTGAATTCTTTCATCATTCTTTCCATATCTTTATGGAGAGCATGTACCTTCTTATTTGACTCCTCATTGTCGTTGCTTTCCTCCGATGAGTCATCGCTCCCGGATGATGACTTGCTTCTCTTTTTCTTGGAGATTTTATCCTCGCTTTCCAGATCCATCGCCCTGTCGTAGGCGTTAGCATACGTGGGGGGTACTATTTTCATCTTCTTCTTTAGAGAAGGCTTCAATCCGTCCACGAACCATCTCTTCTTCAAACCATCGGCTGGTTGGTTGTCAATCTTCCCCAGCAATTCTTTCAACCTCCGATTCTATGTCCTCACCGTCTCCTTTCCTTGCTTTGTACTATAAATTTTTGTGACTATTTCATTGTCATCTCAAAGAAAGAGGAATTTATTCTGAAATTCTTTTCTCAGATTGTCCCAGGTATTGACCTTTGTTTTGTCCATATCGGAGTACCAATCAATGACGACTCCGCACAGGGTTGCTGGGAACTGTTGGACCCATTCGTCCTTGTCATTTACTCCATTCACTGACCAAATTGTTTCACAGGTAAGGCAATGTCTCACGGGATCCTCTTTCTCGTCCCCATTAAACTTCAGTAATTTGTACTTCTAGGATNTCCTTCGACTACCTAGGTTGCTTCAGTTGGTTGCGTTCCCGAACTAGGTGGGTTGGAGCCGGACAGGATGTTTTGACTACCGTACCCCGGTGTCCCTCTGGCACCTCCGACTGCACTGGTATCCTCGACATTCCTATCTCAGGCCTCTTCCCCTTCGTTCCCTCGGGCTGCTCTTGTCGCGGTACGTGGAGTAAGGGTTAAGTTCCCGAAACAGTTTCTAGTTTCTTCGATTAAGTCGTCTTCGTCGTACTCCTGGCGTTGTTCCTCCCTACTGTATCGTTCCTCTTCAGTTTCACCCACAGTGACACCGATTTGACTGCCTTCTACCAACCCTTCCTCAGGTAGCCCTTTGACAATCCTCCTCAACCGTCTCATGTGCTCTGCCTGCTATTGTAGGGCTAAAGTCCTCTAGATAGCTTCGAACTCGCTTACCGATTCCTTTATAGTTTTATCTTTATTTAACAAATTTGGCATGAATTTCTTCTTTTGCGCATGAAAATGAAACCACATATGATATAAATAAGAACAATTTTTATCAATTCATCACTTGTGTTACACAATGTGTCATCATTATGATAGAATCGTAAAACCCCCGGTGTTCTCTTTTATTTTTACTTTTCTCTAGAAAGCTCATTTATTGTTTTGCCTCTGATGGTCTTCATAGCGTTCTTCCTGTTCTCGGTGGCAATTTTCCTTGTAGTTACAAAGAATCTGTTGACAGCATTGTTCCCGAGCGATCTCTCGTCGGTTACACAAGGCGAGGGATGTCTGTGCCAACAGCCAAGGAGCTGAGTTATCAACCAATTTACCGCAAGACTAACTCCAAGGCGTCCCACATGGCACCTTCAGGGACTTCTTCCCTTTCGGCTTCCCTTCGTACGTGAGTCTCTACCGCTGCTTGTAAGAGAGCCACAAAGTCTGAGGTCAATGCACATTCTCCCTCGAACAGTTCTTTAAGTCTGTTGTCCTCCCTGTTTCTATTGTCCTCTAGGGGTGTGCCCATTGTCCTTCGAACGCCATTCACTCTCCGCCACGCCTAGGTCTCTTACGGCAACGGCGCCAAATGTTTACCGCTACGAGGTAAAGAGAATTAATGCATAACAAAGAATGTAGTATAATGGAAATAACACTATATCAAAGAACTGCCAATGCTTTCATTAATGCCATATAAGTTCATACAAGATAACCATGATACTGATACCATCGAGAGTACAATATAAAGACACGAGGGGGTGTGAGGCCAACCGTCGCAACCCGTATAACTACCTATCCCTTGGTTACACTAACAATATTAACCCCGTACATATTAACAATACGTTTTACCGAACACAGTGTTTTAATTCAAAACTAAAGTTTTATATTTGAAATGGGGATATTTTATTATAGTTGTTTAAAGGGAAAATTTTGAATAGTGGGAAAATTAATTTTGGGTCACTTTTAGCATTATTTCTCGGGCACTTTTTAGACTTTTTGAATATTGCAAATCAATAAGACATTTTTGTACACAAAATTCAAAAATCAAAACAAATTATGCAAACCTAAAACAAATCAGTGTTCAGCATACATAGACTATTTCACCCAATGCCTAACACAGTTGCAACAATCACATGTGAACTGTAGACCCTATAAATTGTCAATTAAGAATAAGGACACAATCATTTTCCATTACCCATTCAACACAATTGTCAAACATAAATCATGACGATAAAAAAATCTAGGTAGGCCCGTTAAAGGGGCTTTGTGGGCTCAACCTCCTTCGAAAAGGATTAAACAAGAATCTTGGAAACCCTCGGAGGATGGTTGGACAAAGATTAATTTCGATGGGGCTTCAAAGGGTAACCCAAGCCCATCACGGGCAGGATTTTTTGTGAGGGATCCTAGAGGTAATATTCAGATGTTAGGAGCGAAATGTCTGCCGGTAGGAACAAACAACGGGTCAGATGTTCAGGCTGCACTATTAGCTATAAAGATGGCAATCAAATTAAAAGTGATGAAGCTCCATTTGGAAGGGGACTCGCAAATTATTATCAATGACATAATTAAAGGAGAGTCATGAATATGATACCTAAACAAGCATATTCGTAGGATCAAGTCTTTACTAGAGTCGTTTGAAGATTTCAAAATCACACATGTTAGGAGGGATGCCAATGAGGTAGCTGACACAATGTCAAAGGTTGGGGTTTCCTTGACGGATCACGAGGAGGAAATGGTGGAGGACTTCAGAGATATTGATGGAGAGTCATTCGATTCTTGGAACAAAGAAGAGCATATAAGGTAAAAGTATAAGTGGGTTGGTGTATGGTTGGAAGTCTTAGTGGTTCTTTAGCTTCGACAATTTGTGGAGATTTAAATTTGAAATTACTTATGCTGGCACCCTTGTAAGATCCATTATGGATCGCGGATAGTAATGATGAAAAAGCAATTTGAAGGAGTGAATAGGACGGAGACCACGTGAATGTTGAAGCTTCATTGATTTCATCAGTGATTTTCAAGCAAAGTGTTTACTACTATACCTGGTAATTTACATACATGGAATAATAATGCAAATGAAAGTGCATACCAAATATAGGAGTAAAATATACCTATATTAGCTCATGAATACATTACAGAGAAGAAGCCCAAAGGTGGTCCGCCAAGGATTACAATTTACCCGACCATATCGGCCCCTTCCTTGGCGATACATGACATACTTAAAGGACCCAAAGGTTGCCAAGAGGGACACAACCGTCAACCAACCGACACGACCACTACAAATTTAATACAGACAATTAATACATTGATGGATAACCAATATTATCAACCATAACAATACACATTTTATGTCGCCTACATCATTCCCCCCAAAAGAAAAGGTCGTCTTCTAGACGACAAGTATACATCAAGTAATGTCCAGGGAGACTAATGACAAGAGTGTAGATAATAACTTGTATTGCATAAACTCAAAGTTGTAGTGTACTTTAAAAATAAAAGGAGGTCTGCAGGCAACGCCCCCAACGAGGTCAAGGGGCAGCGCCCCTCGCATGGTTTGGGCCAAGACCAAATTAGTACCTTCAGAATCACACCGAACTCCATGGCGCACACCATTTTTTTAAATTTTTCAAGACACCAAAAAAATACTGATTAAGCCCAAAAATGCAAATGCCACTACTAAATCTCTTACTTTTTGACACTAGAACTCAAGGAATTGCTACCGTACGAATATATGCCCAACCCTCCAATGTATCCTTTCATGCATACGATGTACGACCACTCTGTGTTTCGTATTCGTCGTATGTCATGTCTCCTAGTCTGTACGGGGATATTGGCAATGCTCCTTGATGCTGCCTACCATACGATGTACAGTTGTTGTGCCAAATTTTCCTTTTTCATCCATACAATATGCGACCCCATGCCTAACGTACGATATTTATCCGTACACATCGTACGGGCCTCTCTTCCTTAGACTAGTGAGACTTCCTTACGGGTCGTACAAGCTTTCCATCTTCCGTACGGCTATCTTTGGCTACCACTGTACGACCAACCCCTGTAACATATACCATACGAATATTTCTCCTCTCACTTGTACATTTGTTTCTTCTTCCTCCCAGCTCTGCTTGGTCCGTACACCGTACAGCCCCTTTTGCCTTTGTATTGACCGTACAATCTATGATTCTTCCTTTCTTCGTACAAGGGTTTGCCAACCTGCCTTCTCTCGTTCGTACGGTATGTTGTCGTTTGTCCGTACAGGCTCCTTCCTTCTTGATGTGCGTATGATATGCTCCCAACTATGTTTTCTTCCAAATGCTTTGGTCCCAATTCGATGGTTTCCTGCAAGTTAGGTTTTCTTCCAAATGCTTTGGTCCCTAATCGATTGGTTTCCTCCAGAATCTCCAACATGTTATAGTCTGGATGGAAAACTTCATAATCCTCAATTTGCAAGTAAAACAATCCGTTGAGGGAACCGATTTCATCCTCCGCACGGTTCCCCAATGTCAGTACCCCTTCGTCGTCAAGTTTCATTCCTCCTTTCATGTCAAACTCTCCCCCTTCAGACTAGGAGTCTGATGCCAAATCTTGACTTACCGCTTGGTTCCGCAGATCAATGATATTTTTTCCCATCACTCTCAATAGAGTGTTCTTTTTCCAATTGTGATTGGCCTTCATTGTAATGAGCCAACCTCTACCCAAGAGGGTATCGTACCCCTTCTTTTCCAATGAGATAACCACAAAGTCAAGGAAGAATTGTTGCGTCCCAACAGTCACCTTCTAGGCCATCAATGTTCTAATTGATTTAATGTCGTGCTAGTCAGCACCTACCAAATGGAAGGTTGTGGCCAGAGTGTTGGCTTGTCGAGCGCCTTCCATGTCTCCTATGGCAACATGTTTACGTCGGATCCACCATCTACAATAGTGCTAGTCAGTGTACGCCCCATGATTTCCATCTCGACCACTGCAGGAGTCCTCCCAACGCCAACTGCCAACAACAATGGATCTGTGGTGCCTTCCATGGAAGTACCTCTTGCAAAGTCTATTTTCTCTATCCCTTTCGTTCGGCTGTTATCAATGAGCTTGCCCTTCTCTTAACCGCCATGGGTATCACCTACATCGGTGATTGCCACCTTTAGTTGTGGCAATGTCTCGAGGAGGTCCGCCACCAGTACCAGTACAGTTGCTTGCAACATCTGTTGTATGATATTTGCTTCAGATGCCAACAGATGAGGAGTATTGGCAATGCCATGTGACACTTTTTGTTCTTCTGCCATTGTTCGTTCCATATCCGTTTTGGCTTCCTTCAATCTTTCTTTCTCCATGCGCGGGTCAGGGTACGTTGCTTTTTTCGCCTGCACCCTTGTAATTGCCAGGACTTCCACTTCAGGGCCAGTAATCAGCATCTTCATGGTTGCCTAGACCACACCACTTAAACAGCATGCTTCCGCCTACTTGCCCGCTCTAACAGTCTCATGCAAAGTGGCCTCACTCAATACATGTTCGGCTCTGTATGATAAGGCGTCCTCTGGAGTCATATTGTATTAGATTTGGTCGTTGATTTCCTTGAGTGCCTAGCGATATATTTTGGGGTTTCCATGGAGTGGACTCTCCCTGTGCGAAGAGTACTTGTGTGCTTCTAGTCTTCAAATTATATGGACACTCCTCTATCGAATGACCCATCACTTGACAAATCTCACAAAACTTCATTTTAGGACAATTACCCTTCATGTGCCCTTCAATTTTGCACTCCGTACACCATAATTCATTACTTTCTTTATTGCTTGCTCCCAGATTTTTGTTCTTTCATCATTCTCATTAAGTCTCGTCATAGGGCCTGGACTGTTGTTGATTCATCATCACTACTACCCTCAGTATTATCATCATCATGTGTCTTCCTCTTCCCTTGGGAGGATGTCTTCTTTTCACTCTCGATGCCCATCTCCTGATTGTAGGCATTGGCGTACGAGTGAGGAGGCAGCACTTTCATCTTCTTACGCAGGGAGGGAATCAACCCCTCAATGAGCCACCTCTTCTTCAACCCATCGGCTGGTTGATTCTCCAACTTGCCCAACAATTCCTTGAGCCTATGATTGTAAGCCCGTACACTCATTCTTCCTTTGTCTGGCATTATAAATTTCAAGAACGGTCTCATTGTCATCTTGTAGCAATTTAAACTCAGCCTCGAATGCCCTCCTGAGTGCGTCCCAAAAAGCTATGGATGAAGCATCTAGTTCTGTGAACCAGTTGATGGTTGTACCTCGTAGCGTTGTTGGAAACACTCTCAACCAATAGTCTTTGTCTTCCTGACCGTTTGCTACCCAGATAGTCTCATAAGTCTTCCAATGCCTCGTAGGGTCTTCCGACCCGTTCCCTGTGAACCTCGACATTTTTTGTCGATCCACATTCGAACTTGTCAAAGGAGACCATCTTTCTTGCCTGATTTCCCCCTTGTGTGTTAGACCTGGGTGGACTGATAATAACTTGTATTGCATAAACTCAAATTTGTAGTGTACTTCAAAAATAAAAGGGGGTCTAGGGGCAACACCCCCAACGAGGTCAAGGGGCAGCACCCCTCACGGGGTCCGAGCAGAGACCAAATTAGTACCTTCAAAATCACACTGAACTCCATGGCGCACACCATTTTTTTTAATTTTTCAAGACACCAAAAACAATACTGATTAAGCCTAAAAATGCAGTTGCCACTACCAAATCTCTTACTTTTTGACACTGGAACTCAAGGAATTGCTACCGTACGAATATATGCCCAACCCTCCAATGTATCCTTTCATCCATACAATGTACGACCACTCTGCATTTCGTATTCGTCGTATGCCGTGTCTCCTGGTCCATACGGGGATGTTGGCAATGCTCCTTGATGCTGCCTACCATACGTTGTACAGTTGTGCCAAATTTTCCTTTCTCGTCCATACAACGTGCAACCCCATGCCTGTCGTACGATATTTATTTGTATGCATCGTACGGGCTTCTCTTCCTTGGACTAGTGAGACTTCCTTACGGGTCGTACAAGCTTTCCATCTTTCTCCCATACGGTTGTCCTTGGCTACCACCATACGGCCAGCCCCTGTAGCATCTACCATATGGATATTTCTCCTCTCACTTGCACATCTATTTTTTCTTCCTCCCAACTCCGCTCGATTCATACACCATACGGCCCCTTCTGCCTTTGTATTGACCGTGCAGTCTCTGTTTCTTCCTTTATGCATACAGAGGTCTGCCAACCTGCCTTCTCTCGTTCATACGGTATGTTGTCGTTTCTCCGTACAGGCTCCTTCCTTCTTGATGTGTGTATGATATGCTCCCAGCTGCATTTTCTTCCAAATGCTTTGGTCCCAAGTCCATTTCCTGCAAGTTAGGTTTTCTTCGAAATGCTTTGGTCCCTAGTCGATGGTTGCCCATAAACATGCATATGGGCAAGTACTAGTGTGTGGGTAGTGGGTAGATGAAAAGAAATAGCAGGCCTTTAATGGCAGATCAGCCAACTCAAACAATGGCATATTTAGAATTTATTGTACTCTTTTATTTTACATTAATAAAAATATATAAATCATTGATCAGAAAAAATAAAAAAAAATCTAGGTAGGATTTATTTCTAAGCAAGTTTATTTGATTGGGCAAATTCTTTTCAAATGCTTCCTAAGTGTTGCATAGCACTCAACTCTCATATGCTTTACACACCTTTTCATGTACCCATGGCAGCATTAATCATTTGGGGAATAAATAGAAAACCAAAAGTATAGGATTTTTTGAAAAAAAAGGGGAAAAAATAGGTAAAAAATCAGGAAAAATGGATTTACAAAAAAGATTTTAAAAAATGAAGAAAAACAATCAAAAATTACTTTTCAAAAAATTTAAGGGCATTTTTATAGCATAGATATATTGAGAGGAAATAATATATAGATTTCAACCCATTAATTGTAGAAAATAGATTTTCATTGTTTATATTTGTATCGTTGATTACATTGCACAAAAGTGCAAAACATAACACAATAGCATAAATAATAACTAAATGGTGAAAGTTGTCAAAATGTCAATTACAATATAGTTTGTGACTTTGTACAAAGTCAACCTATAAACTAAGTACAAAGTTCCAAAAAAGCAAATGTAAATAATGACATTCTAGAGGGAAGCATGCCCTGATGCAGAAGCTCTTGGGTAAGAGACTGTTCTAATTCCTTTGACAATATGAATTGGAAAGGTGGCTTGTCCCATGATTTAAAAATCATCAGGCTAAAGAACATAATCATCAGCAGCAGCAACAACGATCCACTCAGACTCTAGATCAATCTCATCAAGGTCACTTCGCTCATCTTCCTCAATAGTTCTTGTTTTGGCCACGTAGAAACTAGTCTTTTCCTTACAAGTGAAAAACACAATGAAACGAACTTCAATTCAGTGCGATTTATTAAAACTCCCATGTTGAGCTTTCTATAGCTTCAAGCAAAGGTTGTGGCGAACAAACACCAAGTCATTCATCTACTTTTGTGTAAGGTGGTTGTGTTTCTTGGAATGTATGTGTTCAAAAACACTCCAATTATTCTCACAAGCAGATGAGTTGCATGGCTGGGTCAAAATGCGAATCACCATCCACCCAAGATTTTTGCATTCGTGACCAAAAAAATCCCAGCATCGAGCTGAAAAACACATTATGTGGGGATGATATCATGTAAGAATATCTTAAAATCTTAACAAATATAATGTTCACGTCAACAAAATAAAGGGACTACCAAAAGTTTAGAGTCTACCTATTTGGAAGTTCTTTATGTCTTCAACAGCAGCCCTAGATAAGAGAAAACCCCTTGCCTATCTTTACATTTGCAACTCTGACATAGCTTCATTCAATGGTTCCAGATTTGGAAACATTTTGTCCATGCACATGACAAGCCTTGTGTGATCTCAGCATCGATAAGTTTGAATGAAGAGTTGCAGAACAATAATGGATTGAGAAAGTATCCTGTAACACGGAGAGGAGAGTGCATTTGTCCCATCTCCTATCAACTATTTCCCATAACGACATATACCTATCCCTATTATTTTCCAAACTACCCCTCATCACCTCCTTGGCCCTATCCATGGCCTCATAAAAATATACCATGGGGGATTTATCCCCATCCACTACTCTCAAGACTTTTACTACAGGATCTAAGAATTCAACTTGTTCAATTGCGTCCCAAAAACTAGTAGAGTATATATACTCTGCCACTATGAAACCAAACTCCATCCACTCACCTGAAACAAATACTCGTCTCAAGTTAAATTTTTGTTGACAAAGTGTCTATAGTACAAGAAAGTGTGTAGCAAATCTTGAACCTCTAGTCTAACTACCTCCCTGCCCTCTGTGAAAGAGCACATCATACTCAAAACCATCGTGTGATTCTAAATGAATTTAGTAACTGTGCAAGCCTTCCACAATACCTCCTTAGCCCATCCAATTTCCAATGTCCTCTAGGGTTAGATCAAGGCAATGTGTTGCTCATGGAGTTAAAAACATAAAGGTGTATTTGTCTGTTAGGAGTCTCCTAGCAGCAACATTGTCTGTGGTCATCTATTTATAAGGATTAAATAACATCATGTCAAACGCAAATGCAAAAAAAAACCTTCAGGTCTGATTAAGGGTGAAGCTTCCAGCAGAGATGGCACTTTCTAATCAAAGGCGAAGATAAATCCTGATTCAAGGACGATTTTGATTATCCAGTTAGAAATCAAGAAGCTAGGTTCAGATTGAGGAGAGAATCGAAATCAGATCTGGTATTAGGGCAAATTCCCAGTAAAAGTGTTAATTCAATCAGCAAATTCAAGCAGTCATAAGGACAAAATCAGAATCAGATAGATGTGAATATCCTTTGAGGAAGATCAAAATCAGGTCAAGGATGGCGATTTAGGGTCAGATCAGATTTAAGAATCCCAGTAAAACAGAGTTAAGGTACTATTTCAAGCAGATCAAAAGCAAATTCAATCAGCAAGAAAGTGAAGAAAGTCAGAAATTTCCCAGCAAGAATGAGAAATTGAGATCAGAATTTGAGCAAGTCATTCATGCATTTCCAGATTTGTGCCAAATATTGCAAAAGGAAGGTTTTCAAGTCAATGTGAAGGATAAGATCAGATTCCTAATTCCAGATTTGTAATCCAAAGTTCCCATATCTTGATTCAAAAATCCATAATAAGCTTAATACTTGAAAAGTTGTTATCATGAAATATTCTAAGTCTTTAACATTTGCATTCCCTTTTGTTCTTAACTTTAATCCAAATTGTTTATCTTACTTTTCAGGTTGATGCATAAGGATTGGATCAAATGAAGAACGATGCAAGGAAGGCAAATTGCTCTACAAATGGAGAAGGTCTACAAATCCAAGATAATCAGAAGGATTCAACAACATGAAGATCGCCAAAGTTCAAGTCAATAATTACATGGGGGTTCAAGATCAACACACCAAGGATGACGATTGAATTGCAAATATCTCATGGAATAAGGAAGGATTAAGGCCAAGCTGCCAAAACAGGTACAATTTCAAGAACAAAGTCAAGGAGAAGATTTTCAAAATCAGGAGAATGAAGAAGTGGAGTTAAAACAGAGATTACAAGATAAGCATGCTGAGATGGCGCCCACTTATCTTCAATCAATCAAATTATTCCAAGTTGACAAGTGGGATGCATTTAATGTATTTCCCCATTAATTTTTTTCTCATTGATTCATCCTCAAGAGGTTGTGTATTTCAAAGCTATGTAATTTTCTCATTGGCCCATAGATTGGTGCCTTATTGTCATTGGTCAACATTTAATGCTTGTAGGTGGTAGTTACATTAGGGTTATGTTAGAATAATCTCGGCCATTGATTCCAAATCAATCTGGGCCGTCCATTGTATGAAAGACTCCTATATAAAACCCTTGTAAAGGGAATCTTTGGAGAATTGTCACTTTGATGCTGCCAAAATTCAAAGAAATCATTGAAGTTGGGTAATTTTGTGAAGATTTTGGAGTATTTGTGTGCTTCTTTGATTTCTCAAACATAGTTTAGAATTTGCTTTAAGTAATTTAGTTGGATGAAAGAAATCTTGTATGAACCTTTGTGAAACTCGCTTATCCATACTACTTGTAGTTTACTGATTGCAAATTGCTTTGCGTGGTCAACCAGAATTTTAATATAAGCTTAACTTCAATAGTTACTTGCTCATTGATATACATCCTATTGATGGTGTTAGTGTGGTTAGTAATGATTTGAACATCTATTGTTTACCTTAGAAGATTGCACTAGCTTGACGGAAGTTCATAAAGACATTCACTATCTCTTGCATTCTAGAAGTAGAATAGGATCTCTAAACCCTTACTTCTTTTCACGTTATTTGTAAGCCTTGTTAGAGTTAGGATCAAGCACTTGCATTATCAAATCATCCATATAGAAAAGTTGATATCCCAATGAGTGAATAGTGTAAGTCCCCACGTGGTTACCAGCAAACCACATCATAAAACTGAGTTGTGTCCAACACCAAAGTCACAAGTACGCAGTGTAAACCTTGGGGTCACTTTTTTGATCACACAAATTCATATTGTTTAAAGCTTCCTTGTTCAAGAGAGGATTAGATATTTGTCCTACACGTTAAGGTGGTCACAAAGCTCACATCAACACTAGGCCTTCAATTCATATAATAATTCATGTTTAAATCTATCCAAACCCTCATTTGAAATTGCTGACAAATTACCATTGTTTCACATCTTGCTGAAATTTTTACCTGTTTCTAGGTGGTGGACAGCAAAGCGAGTCATTAAACTCAATGTTTCCAAACAAGTTTTGTAATCTAACAGATGACATGGCTTCTAATATGTTTGTTTTCTTAACTCTTAATTTTTTTATTAGGTAGGGACGAAAAGTATTTGATGAAAGTTGCATCCATAAAAAAATTAAAAATGAGCTATAACTGAATATGTTGTCCCTCTCTTGACAAAACTTTGAAAACAAAATTACAAAATGAATTTTGACTCTAATCAAAAACTATAAAATACTGACCCTACCCAATTTTTTTACAAGCTTTCCAAAAATCTAAACACATCTAAAAATTCTAAAAATTGCAGCTTGTAGGGTATATTAATGAAAATTTATACAATTATGATAACTTGGCTAAAAATGATCATAAAGCTAAAACTTTAATTGTAGTTTTTAAGGATATATTCCCCAATTCCCTCAAAATTTCTTGGAAAAATTTGTAACTATTTGTAAGTTGTGGCAAAAACAAAATTCTTGACCCAAAGAGCTACTTTGATACCTTCGAGATCTTATATAACAGAATGTAACGACTTAATTGGACAGCTTCGATGGTGATCTTTACTCCAACATGTTTTTTGTTTTTTGTTTTTTGTATATCTGGATCAAAGGAGGCATGTGTAATGATCACACCTATTTTTTGAAAAACATGATGCAATATTTAAAATTAATGAAGAGTAACTTGCTGATTATTAGCTTCAGATTACATGCATGATAATAAACCAACATATGCAAAATGCTCTCAACATCAACTAAATAGAATGAAGGGTTTCAAACCATTGCCATTCTGTCAGTACAATATCATAAAAATAAGAAGAGCAACTAGATGAAGTGGGGGTCAGCACCTTCACCACTAAGTTAGTACATTGCATAGAAATAAGGACTGATTTCAAATAACAAAATGAAGAGGGGGCTGCACCATCGCCTCTAAATCAGTACATTAGCATGGGAAACATTAGAGCATTGTAAAGAAATGTACTTTCAACTCATCAAGTGTGTGTTAGCTCAATAACAATATCAAGAGTATGATAAGCAACTGAAAATCAGACCCGCAATTGTCTTCAAAATGTAAATGAAATGCTCAGGGAAGTTACCCACGTTCAACCCACAAGCACACCAACAAGGATGCGTAATATGAAGAGTCCTAAAGCCACCAACTCACTCAAAATCTCCTCCAGCTTGGTGTTATTCTTCATCAGCAATATGAGGTGCCTAAGAAAGAGCAAACTGAGCCAATGAAGTGCAGATTTCAGATCTGATGCAAACCCAGACAATAAGGCAAAATGTATGGCCTCCTTGGAAGAGGGTGATTTGTCTAGAAAATTCAATTCTTCACCAATGATGATAACTAACCACTCAAAATGAATCAGACAGCCAAGAGAAAAACTCGGAAACAATACTCACAATGTTTGCCTTCAGTCTCCGAAAGATGTGAGAAAAACTTGATTTCAGCCACTCAGAAAAAGAACATTCCAGAATTCAAAAAATTCACACCACCACTCAGAAAACAGCTCTAAACTCTTCAAAACTCACACAACACAAACTGATACCCACTGCACTGAACTGAGAGAGGAATTGAGACCACGAACAAGTGCTAAAAATAGAACTTACTAAAGATAGCAACATGCCAAAAATAGAAAATTTGTTGGAAACATTGAAGATTACTAATAGAGCTCATCTCAGGACACTGAGTCCCCTATTCATATCCACCTAGCCTACTGGAACCCGTGAATAGGCTAATGGAAAATTCGAACTGAGCTAGATGCAAGAAGGGGACATTACAGCATGTCAGAATACTTTAACTGTGATCCAAGACATCACATGAAATGACCCTAACCGGCCATTTTCCCAAATTTCCCAACAATATCTCATGCAGATTTAAACATATAAATGCATGCAACAAATCATCGATTCGATAACAATAATCCAGCAATTATCCCAATAAAACCTCAATAATATTATTGCGTAAAAACAACAGCAATACAATAATAATGGGATTCCCACAATCCAAAATCTGAATTACAATATTCAGCAGAATGACAAATCAACAGAAAAGAACATGTGAATGCAATGGTGAACTCTGCAGTGAATCCGCACCGGAGACAAACTGGGGCTACGTCCAATCCCCCTCTGAGCCAAAAGGGTTTCCGTCCTGAAGGCTGAATTCGAAAGTTGACGCTTCCTGATATCTCCAAGAGATAAAATATCATATCATAAAACTAAGCATCTGCATATGAGCCTTCAATCCTTCTTTTAAAGCAATGGCTGTGACTCTTCAGTTTCCCCTCTCTGTCTTTTCATATTCTCACTTAAAGTCACTTTTTAAATAAATATAACCATTGGTTATAAAGTGACATAATGAAATAAAGTGAGGAATCTTCTAGCATTAAAACAGAGGACCAAACGAACTCGGGTGGGGACGTGTGATAGCTTGCCAGAAAGCTCTCGGCGAGATGCTCCGAGTCCACTACTGAAATGCCAGGAACACTAAGTTCTTCCTACTTACTATAAATAGTAAGCACCCTGGAAACCCTGTGGAAACTGATCCGATTGGCCTGAAACTTAAAACACCTAGGCCAAACACCCCTCTGATCCTCTGCCAAACCTCGGTTAGCCCACCAGACCAAGATGAACAGGCTAACTAAAAGCACGAGATAATGTGCCCAAAAAGGGAGACATTACAAATCATCCCTTCCCGGAGATTGCTTGCCCTCAAGCAATCGGTATCTGCATTCTGCGATCCTAATACCTAGATCCCAAACTAACCTCGGGGAAACTGCTCCACCAACCTGTCGTGTGAAGCTGAAACAGATATTATGTCCTGACCTATGAATCCATTCACACAACAATAAAACAACAACCCGTCTAATGTCAGGATTCCAAATCACAGCAGGATCAGTCATACCAAGCTGCCTTGTGTCGCCATCATCTGTGAGAAAGTCCTCAACCCAATTGAGAACCTTACGCCAACTGAAATCACTGGCACCTCTACGGTCAGATGCAGGGAGAAACCAAACCTCACACCAATCGACTCCCTCGACAAATACCAACCACAAGTACGTTCCTCCTGGATCCCATAAGCAACAGGGCCATCCATCTCTCCAGTTGGCTGAAAATTCCTGAGGCCTGATGCCCCTATTGAATGAACCACCAGAAATGCCCAACTGCCATAACACTGCCCCTCTGATCTGTCGCCTAAGCTGAAAACTGTACTGAAGAGGCAAGATATGCAAACTATCGGACAAGGCTTCCATCGGCAAGCGAGGAAGCATACCCAACCAATCACTCACTCCACACCTCTGCAATAATCGGGAAAGAAAGCTCCCCATAGGTGGGCTGAATGGAGAACGAGACACCTCATCATCAACGAGAGGTAGTGCACGGGAAGGCACATCACCCATCATGCCACAAGACATAACTGCCCATCCCAGACTGCTGGTGTAAGAACCACACTATGCGGCAACTGAGCTCATCCCGCTACTCCAACCTAGTGACCAAGATTCACCTCTAACGGCTGATCCTAGGTCCCAAATTCTGTAATCGACCTCATCCTCGTCATGGGGATAGGAAATATCTTCCTCATCTAGCTCAAAAAGTGGATTATCAAATGTCAGATCAGCATCCACCTCGAACAAGAAATTGTCAATCGGCTGAAAGTTATCTAACTCATAAAGAAACCTTGGATGATCCAAAGCTCTTTTGGGACAGCTATCCAAGTCATAGGTCTACTGTATGCTATCGAGTTCCTGGATCACCTCCTGAAAGAATTCAGATCTCCCCCTGTCGTCCTGTTCCCTGTACTGACTAGAGGCAACAATCTGATTTCTTGCTTCCTGAAGAGTAAGATGTGTGTGCTCCAATGTTTCCTGAGCAACATTAAGCTCTTTGTTGAGCTTATTAACCTCGTCACCTTTTTCCCTCAACTGCTCAGCATAATTTTCAACAACCTGTAACAGGTAGTCGCAATCCGACAGTAAGCATAGATATTATGATTTTGAAACCTCAAATGCTGTTTTGACCTCCTGTAAATCTGCAACATTGGATCCAATCATTATACCACCCTGTCCTTCTTCCTTCCGAGCTTTCCTGTAAAGATCTTCAATGATCTGGTGAGTGCTATCATGGTGAACAAGAGCTGCAGTAATAGCATCGTTATTCACTTTTAGCTGATTCATCAAGGTAAGCTTCTTATTGCTGTCATTTTTAAATGCACTCTCAGATTGTTCATCCAATTCATCATTATGCATACGTGATGCGCTGCTATAGAAATCACATGATTCCCCATATTCTGTACCCTGCTTATTTGCTACCTCTTCTTTAGTCTCTCCTTCATGCAAGGATTCAATATTTGTTTTACAATCCCCGACTTCAACGTCAACCTCATAAAGCTTTTCTTCCATAACTGACTTAGTGTGTTGTTCACTTATGGGTTGAGTAATGATGGCTGGAAACTCTTCATATAAATTGCTGCACCTGTCCTGTGCAAGTAGATCCCGAGCCAAGTCCTGCCACTGCTTCCTTGCCATTAAAGTCTTGTGTTGTAGCTTTGGATGAAAGTCCATGAAATTAGAGAAGGTTAAATCTCTCTAAACCTGTGGAGGAAGCATGTTATATTCCTCATACATGCCGAGTATTTCTGTCCTTTCATCAGGCTATGAAATCTGGGCTAACTGTTGTTGTACCCTAGCAAGACCCATCAAGACTTTTTCCCAATTCTACATCTTTTCCATAGCAAGAAAACTACCTGTCTCTATAGGTGAAAGTCCAATCCAAACTTTCACTGCTCAAATTCTTCAGACTCAGCACAAACTAATAGAGAGTAGTATTATATCAGCGCAATTACAATCTTTGTATTTCTGCTTCTGTAAACGTAGGAGAGTTGACTTTCTGATGTAGTGCGATAAGTCTGTTGGTTCCCTTTAAAAATGATTTCAAAATTAAGACATGTTTCAAGCCACGATATTCTGAATCAAACATTAAGATGAATTCAGAATATAATTACTACAAGTTGGATCCTAAATCCCAATTGTACGTGATACGCAAGTCTGTTATGCTGAAAAGCTACCACTGAAATAATCTCAACCTGCTATAGCTTTCAATGTACTTCAATAATTATGAATATGAACCACTTGTAAATCGCATGTCTGCAAGGAGTTGGTAATGATGGTAAGTGCGTGATAGGATCTACAGTCCACAGTATGCAAATGACTCGGAATGCACCCCACGATTTCCTTGAGCAACAGGAGATTGAGACGACTGCAGGTTAATACTATTCAGCCCCCAGCATGACCCGATGTCTACGGTATCAAGTACCGTTCCCCAACAAGGCTGCAGCGTAATCTGCTTGCTACGGCAATAACACTCTGCTTGGTACAATGTCGTGTTGTAACAGCTGCGCGGCTTCCAGTCAACGTTTCATATAATAAGACCTGCCTTCCCTATGAATGACCATTAGCAATGTAAAGTCTGCTGAGTCCTGGCCCGTTCGGTGAGAGTGTCTCTTAGCAGAGATGCCCAGCAGTGATGATGTGCAAGTCGGGATAATAATCTCCCCCGCAGGTGGAAAGCAACTAGTGATGACGTGACTGCTAAGTGGAGAGTTACCGTTGTGAGTCTTCCTGTTTATCGCCTCCCAGCAACCTGGGGATATAAACCGTGTGGAGTGTGATGGAAAATATCTATCTTCCCGTCCTCTTAGTGATGACGCCAAGGGGAGAAGAGTCTCAGTCTTGCGTAAGCAACTGTGATGCTGGGGCTTTTAAACATCCACCATGGTCGTTACTAATATACCCGATACTGTGTATTTTAATGTGTTATTTTTTATTTTAAAAACCCTTCTCTAACTTTTTTCTGAAGAAAACCTCACAGGCTGGCAAGATTTATGGCTTTGATACCATTGAAATGACCCTAACCGGCCATTTTCCCAAATTTCCCAACAATATCTCATGCAGATTTAAACATATAAATACATGCAACAAATCATCGATTCGATAACAATAATCCAGCAATTATCCCAATAAAACCTCAGTAATATTATTGCATAAAAACAGCAGCAATACAATAATAATGGGATTCCCACAATCCAAAATCTGAATTACAATATTCAGCAAAATGACAATCAACAGAAAAGAACCTGTGAATGCAATGGCGAACTCTACAGTGAATCCGCACCGAAGACGAACTGGGGTTACATCCAATCCCCCTTTGAGCCAAAAGGGTTTCCGTCCTGAAGACTGAATTCAAAAGCTGACGCTTCCTGATATCTCCAAAAGATAAAATATCATATCATAAAACTAAGCATCTGCATATGAGCCTTCAATCCTTCTTTTAAAGCAATGGTTGTGACTCTTCAATTTCCCCTCTCTGTCTTTTCATATTCTCACTTAAAGTCACTTTTTAAATAAATATAACCATTGGTTATAAAGTGACATAATGAAATAAAGTGAGGAATCTTTTGACATTAAAACGGAGGACCAAACGAACTCGGATGGAGACGTGTGATAGCTTGCCGGAAAGCTCTCGGCGAAACGCTCCGAGTCCACTACTGAAATGCCAGGAACACTGAGTTCTTCCTACTTACTATAAATATTAAGCACCCTAGAAACCCTGTGGAAATTGATCCGATTGGCCTGAAACTGAAAACACCTAGGCCAAACACCCCTCTGATCCTCTGCCAAACCTCGGTTAGCCCACCGGACCAAGATGAACAGGCTAACTAAAAGCACGAGATAATGTGCCCAAAAAGGGGGACATTACATCACATTACGTTTGTTGGACAGCTCACCTTACAAGATCATCCCCATGCATTGTATATGTTTGAATTTTCTTTTTGGCATCAATAAATTTATGGCCTCATTTGTCTCCACGTAACCTATAACAATCTAAAAGACCTTAGAAAGCAGTGAGTTCCTAAGGCCCTTGTTTGTTCCTCCCCTACTGTCAATCCTAGGCCTCTATTGTCCATCATGTCGACTCTCCTTTGCTTCCTTACCCACACTAGACCCATCCTAGGCGTACAACCTATAAATATGCAATGGTTGTCCAGGTGTTAAAAAATCCATGGTTTACTAGTAGCCCGAGAGAAACTTTGCAATCAGTTAAAGAATCCTCGGTGAAATTAAACCCTTTTGTGTTAAGGTTATTAGCATTCACCAAGAATATATTCTCTTTCTAAATGTTGGGGTTACCACTGGCCTTGCTCATGGTCCCAAATTCTGCTCGATTAGCCAGCAGATTTTAGAGAGCCTATCTCTCTAGCCCACAATGAATATAGAATTTATGCAGCTCCGTGTGGAAATGAAAATACTCTCATCTTCTCAAGAAGACGGAATTAAAGATGTGGGTGAATAGTGGAAGAAAGGTATTGACACAATCCACCAAATTATTCCCGGTGCAGATTTGTATTGTGTGATATGATTAGTAGTGAATTTCAGATGATAAATTGTTGCTGCAAACTTCAAGCAATTTTCCTTCTAATCGAGGAACCGGTTAAAAACGGAGGCTGTGACTTCCATCATCCTGTGGATATTGGAATGCCAATGGTGAAGATGTTACGCCAGCAATCGCTCCCGTCGTTTTTGCTTATTAATTTGTGCTTTGTTGTCTATGCTTGAGCTTTGCTAGACTAAACAATGGCGAGGGCTCCCAATAGCTAATGTCTTTACCAAGATTTTGTATTATCTTTCAGGGTCTACATAACAGACCGTATGGAACTCGATTCCCCTTACATGGTGCCCTAATTCAACGTAAAATCAGAATTCAACAGTGCTAGCATTTGAAATGCTTTTAATTATCTACATGAAAAGTACAGAACTGACCTGAACTGAGTCGGCACTGATAATTTCTCCGCCGAGTCGCTTGGCTAATTGGAGGGCCAGGCTGCTCTTGCCCACACCTGTGGGTCCTGATATTACAATCACCTTCCTCTTGTTTCTCTGCTGCCTCTCCTTGTTCTCATTAAACTGTTGAGTGAGTGAGGCAGCGGTTTCAAATCCAATGGAGAATACGTTCCTGCGCTGAGGATTGGGAAGCTTTTTCCGATTCACTGCTGAAAATATAACGGTTACGCGCAATGGAAAAGCGTCCATGCGTTCTCCGCGAAGATCAGGGAGAGGAGAATTTAAATTTGCTTGTTTGTTTTGGTTTAGTACGTGACTTTATGAAGACGAGTTAAATTTAAAAATTATGAGAAATGATGTTCATAAAAAGACGTTAATGCACCTTGGTGTTCCTAACCTCACATGGCTATGTGTTATGCGGAGAATTTGAAATTTTAAGCATTTGTTATAGTTTTGTGTTTATGTATAGTTAATTTAATAGTGGATCCATTACTTTTGTTATATTTATGCTCATGTTATTATCATGTTTGTGAGTATTTTACTTTTTAAATGGTCTTGATTTTTTGTATTTTGTAGTATTCATTGGACCCAAAGGTTCAATGATGCTTACAATGGTATTCCATTCAAGAAATATGTGAAGCTTGTTTTCAAGATGTTTTTCAAGTTATATTTGTCAACATGCTCCTTAATGTAGTTTTCCTCATCTCTAAATTTGGCAAAGTATACAATTGGTTGGGAAACTTTAATAAGATATTTTATAAGAAGGGTACTTCCTAAAAGTGTACTCAAAGAATGGTTCACAAAGGTTTGGGTTCCAAATGGCATTTGTCTTAATGTCGTGCAAAACTTTATATTTTTCATTTGTCAAATTCAACCATGTTGAAGACATTTGTAAACATAGTGTTTGGTTGATTTACTCTTACTTTCCTTTCTTCCTGCCCTAGACTATAGATTCTATCATCTTTATAGGAAAGATATATATCCCTATCTTCGTGGAGTTTCTTGGTTTACTCTTGTCATGCTAGAATTATTTGACACAAATAGCAACCTCTTGAGGCTCTATTGTGTGTTGAATATAATAGGTTTTCCTCAACTTGAGTTGAATATGCATGGAAGTGGAAGGGTATGTATGGAGGCTATGAGATAATTAATATTGAGATTAGATACACTTAACTTGTTCTCTATTTAAATTTACCCAACATTTTCTATAAATATCAATCTTTTGAATATAAGATCTAGGAGTGTGTGTTGTCATCTATTGCTTTTAACTTCAGCATTTAATCCACTTCTGTGTCTCATCCTCCAAAAAAAAGGAAAAATAAAATGAGTGGTCTATAGTGGTGAGTTACAAGTGAAGAACCTTGATAATAATGGCCCCCCAACCAAGTCAACTTGAGGCTATAGGGATCAATACCCAAAATTTCAACATTTAGTTTCAAAACCTCTAAATGTTCACAGGGAAATGTGTTAATTCCACTTAAGGAGAGATGTCTACAAAGGTGAAATCTCAAGTTCCGTTAGAGGCATTTAAATTGGCATTTCAAAATTTCATCATTGCTTCACATACTCCCCCAACCTTGTCTATCCAACTAAGGTCATATAGCCTCATAGGATATATGGAAAAAGAAGAAAATGTAACTAACAAACTATAACACATTTGGAACCTTTTGCTCAAATGAGCAACATTAATTTATTTATTTTAAGTTTTTCTACAAAATAGTTAATTACATGGCTTTAAATAAGTGAGGTAACGAGATGATTCTCAACACTCATCCATGAAATTTTTCTCCTAGAATACTTCATGCTTGACATTTTTCCCACATAAGTATTCAATTCACAACTCTCAATATTGTTTTCTGGGTATATACATTTCTTATTTACAAGAGGTTAAATTTTCTATTATTTTTTGTAACAAGTTGTGTTATTTGTTCTTCGAGTAATTTTTGTGTGCAAATCATGAAATGGATCATAGCAATGCTCTTGTCTTTATCTCACCTTATGGCATCAACACTTAGTTCATCAAAGATGTGAACCCACTAACCAAGTGTTGTTCTTTAAAAGATACATCAAACTTATTAATATACATGCCTTGAATGATATTGTTGAGAGATCTACATTCTAGAGATGGGTCAGAAATTTAATGTCTAGTTATTTGTGATGATTTCAATATGTTTTATATATATCTTATGATAAATGTGGGATTTTTTCTATGCACTAGATAGTTGGCAAAAGAAAGAGATGTTAATTTATGTACGGTAAATTGGGACCTTATGATCTCAATCATGGTTATCACTACGATAATTTGATGCAGTGCACATGGATCAAACTTAGAGATAGAGTTGAAAGGGTCCTTAAGAAACTTGATAAAGTCACGTTTTTACTAAACCATACTTATCTTTTTTGAGCTCTTACTATTTTCTATGGATCCTTTGTCAAATATTATCTGCTTGTACCATGTTTCAATGCAAATTTGTATTGAATGACAACTTCTCAAATTATAGATCATGAAAACTCTTTTTTTTTTCTAAACATGTCTATGGAGGAGGAAAATAAAGCCACTATGAAGGTTGGTCAGGCCCCTCAAGGATTTTGTATACTCTTCTTGACTTGAAGCGACCTTTGGGGAACTACGACCTCAAAGTTTTACCTCTTGAAGAATAATGTGTTTGTACTTGATGCTCAATAAAAAATAAAATTGTATAGACAATAGAAGATAGATATATAAGTTACAAGGACTCTTTGGTCAAACTTGCATGTTCTATGTCCAAGACATACATGCATGTCATGGATGACAACATGGTGCACAAACTTTCCGTACAAATGAAGTACAAAAATCTATACGAGAAAGTGTCAAATAAACAGGGTATAGAACTTCTACTAGCTAAATACTACAAATTGCGACGAAACAAGAGTGTAAAAAAGAAAGGGAAATAATTGAAACCACAAAAGAAAAGAGAGGGATACTTACAAAAGGTCCAACAAATAAAGCCTACAACACATCCAAGCTCTCCTTCTCTATATCTATATGTATATGATGAAGGAAAAACTGTTGGGGCAGTTGTGATAAGAGGTTGTCATGGTCAAACCCTTATTTTGGTGTTTCCACCTATGTTGATAACCAAAAAGATAGATGATTATGATCTAAATCAACAAGAATAATTCAACGAGGGATATGTAATTCAATGATTTTAATGAAACAAGAGATGTGATAGATAATGCAAATAACATAGCTTGGGAAGATGTCACATCCCTTCAACACTAGAATCAAAGAGCTATTTGCGGTGAGGATGATCATAAACCTCCCAAGTTGGTAGAGCTTCACTATGGGTAACAATGAAGAGCTTGACTGAGTTAATAATTGTGTGCTTTTATAAAAAAAATTGGTTCGAACGAGGAGATATGGAGAGTTAATAATTATCCTAATGTTGGCGGAAGCCCATGGGGGTGTTACACTACCAAGGATTAGATATTTCAATTCTCCAATAAATAATTTAATCGCAAATATTTGCACGGTGTGTGGTGCACATACGTCTCTAAAATGCACACATGTCTATAATGATTTGTGTCAAATGGTTAGGAAAATGAGGTGGTTGGTGACAAAGATAGTTGACAGAAGATGAAAAGTTGACATTGTTGTAAAGGTAGCTAAAATGGATTCCTATGTGATGTAAAACTGCACGAGATGCTTATTCATAAGGTCATAAATTAACTCATATTCAACATGTTTTCAATTTGAATCCATGCCTCGTGCATGAGATGGGGTGGATAGCCTAGTAGAATGACCCTATTGATCATAACACCCACTTCCTCTTCATTTATAGGTGCTAACTCGTCCATTTCCATTGTCACTCTTACAAGGTCATTGCCTCAAAGAGCAGCCAAGCCACCACTATCTTGGAAGCTCAACTTTTTGACTTCAAATCTCAACTTCAAGCGGTTGCACTCTATCACCAAAAGCATGTTGTAGATGTCCATTTTTCTTGTGGTGTCTAAATCAAAGATAATCTTCATTGGCTGATGTTGGAGATAAGGTTTCTCAAGAATTTAAGTCTCCACAAGGTTGTCTTTAAATGCAATCTCTTTGATCCATCCATAATAGGGGCCTATATAAATTTGTTTTTAATTCTTTGTAGTCAATTAATCAATTTCATTTTAATCTCTCCAGATTTTCAACATTGGATTATATTTAATATTTTCATCTACCGTAATTTTTTGTTTGCATCTAGATTTTGTAACTTTCTTCATTCACCTATATCTTGGCTCTTGTTTGTATGTTAAATATATCATATATATAACTAAATACTTCTACAATCTAGATCATTTATTTTATGCATCTTAATGATCAACCATGGCGTTGATCTAAAATATTCACGTAAATAGCTCTCATGTACTTACATCTAAAAACATTATTTGTTTATTTTTAAGTAAATCTAAAATTTTGTAACCTTGTATTAATAAATATTAAAATATTATCTCTCTATATGTGTAATAGTGAAATTTGTATGTTTATCTCATTTGTCTTTTAGTTTTATGTCTATTTTGAAAGTGGTTTACTAAATTGACAAAGGATAGAATCTTGTCAAAACTTTAACTCCTTATACACACACACACACACACACGTGTGTGTGTGTGTGTGTGTGTGTGTGTGTGCGCGCGCGCGCGCGCATGTTCGTGCCACTTCTTTGATATACACAAAATTATGTACCATTTACTATTTGCATCTATTTCTCATAACTTTGTTCACTCACCTACATCTAAACTCATGTTTGGATTCTCATCACTATTAAAGTTTTCAATTATTTATTTTATTATTTCATATTATTCATAGATTTCAAATTTATATTTTAATTTTATAATTATTTTCAGATTTCATAAATTATTATATTGTATCATCATTAAATTAATGCATGTCAATTTGAAAGGTTGTAATTGTTAAATCTAGATTAGTTATATGTATATCTAAAGTGTAAAATATCAAACCTAAATAATAATTATCTTAAACAAATGATAATAAAGTTGCTAACAAAGTAAATATGTTACTTTGAAAATAGATTTTATGTTTTAATTATACTTTAAATTCTATTTTTGAAATAATTATATTATTTATTTTTTACTTACAAGCTTTTAACAATTAAAATGTATTAATTACAATTTCTTAATAAACATGTAAAAATATTTAGTTGCACTATTTTTCATTTTTCTAAATAATTTGTTGGGTAAGGGCCCTCTTCTTTTTATTGATAATAATTATTTTTAAAAAATAGTCATATATGTTATAGTTAAAAGAAGCTAACTATAAAGGCAACAACCTACAACACAATGGTAAAGTTGTGAGCCTCTAAACTAGGAGGTCATAGGTTCGAATCTACTTAATCTTAACAAATAATAATAATTAAATCAACAAATAATAATAATAATTAAATCTTGACTTCGGCCGATTACCCATCAAAAAAGAAGCTAACTATACATAATGGAATAATGGAAGTTATAGGTCCTAATTACATTACACAACAAATTTACAAAAAAATATAACAAGAAAAATAATCGTTATAGGTCCTAATTACATTACACAAAAAATTTACAACAAAATATAACAAGAAAAACAATCACATGATCCAAATTTTCTAATATATCATTACAAAAATCAATTCAAACATATATATATATCCAAATCATATGTCATGTACTCCTTTACTAGACCTACCCTCTACTAGAAAAGAATGATAGTTTTGATTCACATGGCTAGGTTGAATCACTCCTAGAGCATGATAACTTCTTGAATGCACAAAGCTTCATTACACCAAGAGAACCTGATTATGAGATCTTGATATTCCTTTGAGATAAAGTTGATTAGACACCACTTATTTCATTAATGCCACCATCCTTGACTCAATACCATGTTTTAACACATTATGAATTATTTAAAAAAGACATGAATTTAAAAGATAAATTACAAATCATGAGATGGACATGTGAAGGTTGAAAAGTATAATATGTATATTTCAAGTTGTAATATTCCATATAAAGTAAATTGTAATTTAAAAAAGTTAAATTTAATAATATATATACAAACCAAGAAAAATAATGCTTAAAAGACCACACTAATTGGGGATAAACTAGATAAAGGATATTTAAATCTCATATTCCTATCTAACATATTGTGTAATATTTATTTTATTATTCTTTAACGATAGATGCTACAAACAGAGATGAAAGACAAGGATGGTATCTATATGATGAAATTGAAAGGAAGCAAGGAATGAAAAAAAGGCTTCCTACAACAAAATTTAGAGTAAAGTGTTGGACAAATTTTAATAATTATAGAAAGAAGAAACACATAAACATTTAAGATAAATAACACACCATAACACGTGTATGTGGGAAAATTATTTTTAGGAGAAAAATTAAAAATTCTAAAGCAACCTAATATATTATTTAGTAAATAACACAATTGTGTAGTAAACTTGTAGAGAAAACCTTCATAAGAGTATCCCTGGCTAGATATTTGAAGGAATTCTAAAAGTTTAACAACATTTATAAAGCTCTACACACAAACTCCAACTCAATGACCTAATAAATACTAGATACATAATACATGGAACCATTACCTAGAAGTGGCACCCTTATCCTAAATCTCAAGATGAGTTCATAAATTAAAAGTGACATATCTCTTCCATTCATTATAATCTATTTACCAAATTGGGTGTTCTAGTTTGGTTCCATAATTTCTAGTTAAAGATGTCTTATATATGTCATAATACGTATCATAAGTTGGTGAATAAGTGTAACTTGGGTCCCTTGTAACTCTTTTTATGTGTGCAACACAATTTCACATTTTATATGCAAACCTCCATAGGCCATAAATTTTGATCTGAAGGAGTGGATTGAACCCTTTTTTTAAATGTAGAGATTTAAGAGAGCAATGCTTGATAGACCCCCTCTTAGTGGTATTCAATAATTTAGAATATTTATTTTGGCCAAAATCAACTTTACAACCCAAAAATTGTGTTCATCTAGCTAATGACCTAAAAAACATACTTTTTATAATTTGATCAATAGGAGAAAGGTTGAGACACCCTTTTAAAAATTATTTCACTTGTTAAACATATTGTTGGAACAAAGGGAGTATTAACCCCATAATCTAATTTCTAGGGGCTAAGAGACCCATAGACTCATAGAAACCCATGTCCCTCCCCCCATTTTGTACTTATAGCTTCGTTAATACACTTGCAACATTATGCTAAGTGTCAAAATTTTCCAATACCACCCTCCAATTATCTACCATATTTTGAAAAAAATGGTATGGGACATTAACATCCCTAGCCCTCACATGAAAGGTTGGGTTCTTTGAAAGAAATATGACACTTTGATCATCACAATGAAATGTAATGATTCTTAGATCTCACCCAACATCTAAATGAGATCTCTTAAGTCATATGACTTTTTTACAATCAGGAGTTATTTCCACATACTCTACTTTTGTAGTAGATAAAAGCTACTAAGAAGAATTATAATCATTTGTAAATCATATTTGACTTTTGATCATTTTTAGCTCGTAAAGCAGGGATCAAAATCATTTGCAACTTTTAAAGTGACATATATTTGAAAATACTAGTTGTGTACATTATTAAACATCGATCACCAAAAATGATATGAAAGAGACTATGAATAACATTTCATCGTAAGAGAGGTCATAGATTCAAATTCTACGAGGTAGGGTGTATACACTTTGTATTTGAAGCACAATTAGGTGCCTCCTACATACTGAGAGTATAGGGATTTCCATATAGTGCAAGCCATTTGTAGACCCAAATATAGATCGCGTGGTATCACAGACTATATAATACAATCAATCAATCAATCATTATAATGTTAAACAACAAAATCAAAATATCAAATGAACCATTATAATGAAAAATAACAATATACTAATGTGACAAGTTGTATAATAAATTAGACCTTCATACCTTGATTATAAACATATAAAAAACCAATTCATATTTAAATAAATAAATAAATTACTACAATATTTCATATAATCACAACATACTCCTCTTCATCCACATCATTCACTTGAAATATTATATAAAAATTTGAAAAATGACATCCTATTATTAGCCGATAGGCTATTATGTATCGAAGATGATCAGAATTGTGATGTCGAATGTCGAGAAAATTACCGTGTTGTTTGTCATGCAGGTGTGTTGTTTGTCGATCACAAATTTTTTTTGGTACTCAACCAAACATATTTAAGTTGAGTACTTTAGCGGTTGGTATTTTGACATGAGTTATTTCTACAACTTTTATCTTTTCTTCCACGCATATTATTGCCCCGGCTGTAAACATCACACAGTAATGACTGATTCCTAGACAAAAAAGTATTAAATTTTTCCTCAATGTATAATGTTTTAGCAAGTTTACCTATACTAACACTACCTCTCATTTCTTTGTCTCTTCTGATCATCACTGAGAAAGTGGCATACATGGGTGAGTTTACTACACCGCTTTTGTGTTAAAGTGTCATTGGCGATTATTTTCAGATCATGTCTAAGATTTTGAAAATATAAGCGAGGCAGTCATAGAAATTCTGAGTCTAGCATTGCGGTGGATGTCTTTACGATGAAGATTTATGTTTGGCATGTAGGGTGTGTTTTTTGTTGCACAGGTGCATTATTTGTCGCACAGGTGTGTTGTTGGCCAAATATGAGACGCATTATGGAGAAGAATACCATTTGTGTGGAGAAATTTTGTGATACCTTAGAGTTGTATGCACCCTGAAATGGTCGCCTAGACTTTGGGCCCCATTTATTATTTTATCATTTTATCAAATTTCTGAATCAATGCTTTGGAACATTTTCAATTCAAATCAATTTCCCTGATCAAATTGTAATTAATTCAATTATTTCAATATTTCCTAAGGTTTGATCATTTTTATTTAATTAAAAGATTTAATCTCTCTTTTAATTAAATAAAATTCCTCTTATTTAATTAAAAGATTTAATC
>MU228385.1:76363-95224 GCA_018584345.1 Thuja plicata | reverse complement strand
ATAAACACAACTAGGTCAATCTGAGGGCCTTCATTTTACATTTTTACACATCCATGACTAGAGAGCTATGGATCGATATTTGAGGCCTCATTCTTAAGCAACCTTGAATGGAATGATTCATAGAAGTATGACAACATTTATGCACACAAGAGCTGATCAAGGAGTCTTTGGTCGAGTTGAATCATTTGAGGCCTAATACTTTCAAGTTTCAGATGAGCATCATGCAGACTTGGATGAGCATGCACTTACTAACGAAGACGGTTTCCTTGATGGCTTCTAATCATGCACTAGGTTAATGAAATACAAGCAACATCTCTCTCCCTAAAAGCCTAGATGTCTGCCCTAATGCAGTTCCTTTTGTGGGCATCTTCCAGCGTATATGCAATGAGATTAATAATTGTGAGTTCAGAAGGGTGGAGTTTGAAATATTATTACGCAGATGGAGAGCTAGGGCCCTTTCAAGTGGCGGCAATTAATTTCCATGTAAAATGTACCAAAGATCAATTAAAAAAGGTCAAACTTTTTTTTCAGATTTATAAAAATACATTTGTTTATTTGCAATTTTTTTTTGTGGTTTGGTACATTTTACATGGAGGATAGTCGCATCCTTTTCAAGAGACCTATAAGCCAGTACGGTGGAATAAAAAAGAATCACTAATGAGTGTTCGGCCTCTACATCTCTCGTATCCTCTCTCCTCTTTCAAGCCACAGTTCATCTCTACCTGCAATATACTCTTTCTCGTCCTTATCACATGGCTTCTACATTGCTCTGTTCTTATTACCATGGTCATTGATACTAGGCACTTTTTGTTTACAGGTCTCCAAGATGTCTTTTCTCCATTGAATCCAATGCTTGACATGTTTTCCTTCTTACTAAAAAAGGGGTGTCATTATTAATGGAGATTATTTCTTTGCATGTAATGTGGAGTGACAACCATTACCAGTGCTTGAGTTGATTGACATTCTGGTACTTTCAGTGTAAATGATCTTGATTTGTAATTCCCTTGTTTAATGGGGTGAAATATGATGAAGTCTATATCTAATTAAGCTGATAGGCTTTACCTCTGGAGCGGACTCGCTTCCGTACGTGCATTTATTGTCTCACATGGTTTATTTGTCTCACGCATGTTGTTTTCTTCAATGCATTGTGTGGTTTCGCGGTTTTGGTTTTCATCCCATCGACACTTTCCTGACGCCCCTAAAACCAGTCTCACGCGTAAAACCATCAAATCTCTGGTTTTTAGAAATTTCCAAGCCATTTTTTGGTGTCAGGAAAGTGGTTTAGGTTTTCCACTACAAGCATCAAAGTCGAGATGTTTTCCACTGCAAATGATTCCTTGTTTCGAATTTGAAGTTGCAGTACAAAAATTCTTGCAAGAAAATGACGAGATTTGTAAAATTGGCCTTCTGAATAGCTCTCTACTGAAGGTCAGCATCGGATTGGAAGAGGAGATATGGGTTGTTTGCTCTCAGAAGGGAGTCAAAACCAAGATGTCTTATGGATTGAGTTCGCTTTCGCTGATGGCCCTAATTTAGCTTCCCACCAATCTACAATCCATTCATGGAATCCCTTAACTGCAGGTTATTCCCAAAATGTTGATTTTGAATAGGTTGTAGAAACGTTCAAGCAATTGCAATTGGCAGGTGTGAAGCCAGTCTCTATAACCTTCGTCAACATCCTCCCTGCCTAGGCCAAAGAGCTTTGAAATAGACATATATGAAAGGATAAATCATCAATTATTTTTTGGGTGTTTGCAACTGTCCTGGTAGACGTGTATGCAAAATCTGGAAGATAGACGAGGCACATCAACTGTTTGACAAAATGCCTAGATAGAGATGTCACCTAATGGGATGTTATGATTGCCCTCAACAATGTACCCCAGTTCAGGGGTGTTCAGGAATCTGGGCAACGAAAGCCCATCTCTTTCAATTGTCTGTCTAATGAACTCAACACCTGCACATTTCAATTCATCATTGTCCCATATGCTGGAGAGCTCAATAGTGGCGGCTTCAGAGCTGATAGTCTCGTATGGTTGCTGAGCATGCAGATGATGCCCTCTGTATGATTGTTGTTGTTGATGCCTCCTCTTCTACTGCTGATGTTGCTACCCATTCGCCATCTCACCACAGGACCAACTGTACAGCAAGAGCAGTGCAATTATGAGGGATGCCCTCATGTTTCTCTCCATTTATCCTCAAAGCTATGCTATGACTATGGTGAACGATGGGTGTTCTGCCCATTTTGTAGTACAGTTCACCTATAGGTGCAAGTGCATTCTCCTTGGAAAGCTACAAGCATAAATCAACTTGAATTCAGACATATGAGACCCTTATTTTACTCTCCAACCTCATTGACCTGCTACTTACCCAGTATAGTCACTTAGGAACTTAGAGAATGCACTCAAGGCTACATCTGTTACTGATGATTCAATATGATCACTCAACTACAACAATTCATACCTAACAATTTGACACCACAGGATAGTATTCACACCCTCTCAACTCCATGTACCTTATTAGAAATGGATGAGAGGGAGAGAGAGCTTTGAACCAGGTGTACGAGGAACTGGATAGGCCTTGTTCACCGAGATTATAACTTCATGATCACATAGTAGACTCAGTAAATATATTTCACCGCATCAATTGTCAATTTTTCATTGAAAAATAGGAAAATGATAAAGGCTTTGTAAGTAAAGGGAAATTGATATGTGTCGAGTGTATTAAAGCCTCATAGAGAAATAAACATAAGTGTGTGTCATATTATTGATAAAAATATCACACCCTTTTAGAGGATGCAAAACGTTTCCAACCACAATACCTTTTTGCAGGTGCAACATCCGCCGACTCTTGGAGAAGATGAAATCACTGTTGCAAATCTCGATCGAAGTGCGTTCTCTTTCTTGCACCCATCACAGTCTCCAAGATTTTATTTTTTCCTTTCATCTCGCTGCCATGGCCTATGCATGTCCTCTGCAAAAATGAGAATCGCCAACTGTTACCGTCTGGTAACCCCAAGACTTTGATTTTTGCCCCCTCCTTCTACATCTGGTCGTTCTCTTGCATAGAAATCTACGAAGCCTTCAGTTTGGCCAATGGAAATCTTCCAGCATCCATATTTCATCGGCATTTGTTAAAGCTCGATCATCTCCCGCTAACAAACATTGGAGAAAAATGTTTAAATATTTAAATATTTAAAAATTATTCTTATTAGGAAACAATTTGGATTAGGGTTAATTTAAGCTTATATTTACCTAAAGGTTAAAATTATAATCTAATTTTAAAAAATTATATCCTAAGGGTTAAAATTGTATTCTAATTTTAAAAAAATAATATAATTTAATAAGCTAAAGACAAGTTATAATATTAAAAAATACTATGCAATGTTAAAATACATTTGAGTTTTACTTTCAATATCTTATCCGCTTATCTAATAAATAAAAGAGCTTAAAATGTATTAAGATTATAATTTTGCATGATATTATATTTCAACTAATTTATATAAGATAAAAGTTTTAAAAAGATGTTAATTTTAGATGGTAAATTTTATATTATGTTTATTTTGTTTAGATATATTTAATATTAAAATAATAATGTCAAAATTGTAGAAATTAGTTAAGAAATATTGTTACTTCTTAAATCATATTAGTAATGATTACATTTTAATTTTTAATATTGAAAATTAATAAAATTGCTCTAAACAAAAAATATTAATATTTAGATGGTGAATATTATTTTGAAGTTTTTTTAAAATTCTTTTCTTATTTTGTATAATAAAATTTAGGTTAAATTGTTATTTTTAATAATTAATTATCAATTTAAAAAGATTTCTTATATAATTAGAGTTATAATTAATTAAATATGGTTATGACAATCATAGCATAAATTAAGTGCAACTTTTATTATTATTATATTTTCTTGTGTAAAATAATAAAATTAATAGTATGTTTACATATGATCATATTAATTTATTGAGATTTTCTAGATACTATTTTATTTACTATTAATATTTAGATGGTGAATATTGTTTTATGATTTTTAAAAATTCATTTTAACATTGCGAGATTTGAATTCTACATACTATTATTTACAATTGTAGAAATATACTTGTAAAATAATCAATAATTAATTTACTAGTGTATGTAGTATTATTTACCATTTTTTAAAGTTAAATGGTTTTCTTTAATTGTCCATTTTTTGTATTCAATTTTTTAAAATTTGGTTATTTAGAATTGTGCACTTTATAACATGTACATATTTTTAAACCAACTATTTTTTCACAAATACACAATGTAAATTTGTTGTTGCTAATAATGATGACCAACGTTCAAAAGAAGTGTTACTAAGCTAATTTCAATGTGTTATGCTTACAACCAACATAACAATTCAATTTGGTGTTGTCCATGGATATTTTTGAAAGGCCATAGCTATTAATAACTATAATGGTCCACCAAGGGATGAAATAAATCCAAAAACTTGACCAATACAACCCATATCCACAGGCAATCATACACAGCTACCACTACTCATGGCATGAGCTATTACTATACATAAATCACACGCCCTAATACTAAATAAATCTCGACAATTAATTTTAGTAAAACTAAAAGGCAAGGCCTCAGCTTTACAAGAGTCTCTAGAGTCGAATGGAATCCCTAAAAGGCCTTGGAAAAGCTCACCTACAATTGCTCTTGAATAATAGCTTCAGGTATATGAGATTATCTCTACACTCTCATCAAATTATTCCCCTTCGTTAATCTAGAAAAAATAGTATCATTGATCAATTACAACATTTTATCTTCTATAGGTGAACATAGAGTAGATGTATCAAAGTTTTCTTTCATTAAATTTACATATGTAGGAAAACACTTACAAATAATGAATTTTATAATGTATTTGAATGCTATGATTTTTTCTTACAAAAAAACATAATAAGGCACTAGTGCAAATTTGATTCATAAAAAATGGATGCCATTTTTTCCAAGATTTATGATTTCAGATTTAAATGTTGTTCATTTTACTAAAATTATGTACACAATTGTTTTTTACAATGATGCACATTTGGTTGTTCAAGTGGGTCCATACCGTTCAGCTTCATTTATCCTTTCATATCAAACACCTATCGGCGTGTCCCTTGCACCTTATTTTTGTGAAAGTGCTAGTTATAGAGATAGACTTGGGCTCTGTGCCACTGGTGCAACTGAAAGAACAGTGCTTGTAGGCTTTGAACCATTATTGAACCCCCCCACCCCAGCGCCAAATAGTGTGTAAACTATATCACTACAACCCAATAAATCGTACATGAGGCGCGAAACAACCTCGCATTTAGGTTTATCAGAACATTGGATATTTCGTAATAGCTTTTATTTGATTTATCATTGGAGTAGATATCTGATTCCATCTTTTCTAATTGTAAAGTGGGTGTTGAGCATTGAGCATTGAGCATTGAGCAGAACAACACACTTCACTTGTATTGGAGTCATATTAGATTTTGTTTTCGATTTGTTATCAATATATTTGTTGCAGATGTCAAATGCATTTAGAGCTACCTAAGAAATACATTTGTCATAATTTTTTATCACCGCCTCAACTTTTTATAAATACAGTCACAACTGTAAAACAAATAGAAACAGTTGTCATAAACAATTCATAAGGACTGCAAATATCGAATTGAACACATTTGAGAGGAAAGGTAATAATGTTATTTGACCTCTTCAATTTGTCTTTTATTATCATTTTTTCCCTATTTTCATTGCAATTCAAATTCTATGTCGTTTCATGCCCGAAAATATTTAACTTAATGATTTTCTATAGACTTATGGCTATTTATGGTTGTGATTAAAAAAAGTGGACATGCCTATTTGTACATTTCAGGCCTGTGATAAAACTTAGGCCTCGTTTGGTTACCGAATTGAGGCAGAATTAGGTGTGGAACTTCCATTTTTTTCCTAAATCCACCGTTTGGTTTGCTGAAATGCAATTCTAATTTTGGACATCAAAATCTGATTTTGACACCAAAATGGACGACACAATCTTCCCACCCAACAGATGGAATTCGAAATCTAATTCTGATTTTTAGTTTTTGTGAACCACATTTTATCAATCTGTTGGGTCCGTTGGGTTTTGTGTTAATTCTGGGGATTTCGATTGGGGATTAGATGGATTAGGGTTTTGCAGCAGAATCCCTCCTTGTCATTCAATTGGATTGAGCGGTTTCAATAGTTTTGCTCTATATTCAAGATTTTGTGATCGTTCTAACAATGGAAGGACTGATACCGCTAATTTACAGAGTTGTTCTTCAAAACAGAGGACAACAGATGTAGGACTCTTTCATCTAATTCTTCTTCCACAGGTTTTTATACCAACTTTCCTTGCGAATCTCTGAGGCTTGATAATTCTCGACAAGGAGGGATTCTGCTACAAAATGATCGACCTGAACCCAATCAAGCCCTTCAGAGAAGAAATGTCTTTGGTTTTACAAGAGAGGGGAGTGCAGAGAGAAATTCAAGTAAATTAGGCCATAAAAAATGCCTCGTATAAGAGGCCTTAGTTTCATGCTCTTTTCACAGTAATGAATTTATAATGCAAGTCTATGCAGGAGATCGAAGATCGTTGTAATGTGATAAATTTGTATGTGAATATAGGTTTTTGTGGGTGTGGTAAAATTTGTTATTTTGGGGTGTTTCCTATAATGACAAGGTGTTATTGTTTACAATGCCATAGACCACAAACTCTCTTACCATTCATTTGTTAAAATTTTCATATGAAACAAATGTTAATTATTGATTTTTTCCACTTTCCCCGAATCCATATTACAAAAAGAAATAATTTTCTATGCAGTGCAGCTTCTTTGCTAATACAAAACAGGTTTTGTAGTTGTTGAAGATTTGACTTTAGCTTTAATTTGATTAAAACGTGTCAGAATGGATTTGATTTTTGGCTTTAAAGCTGCATATTTCGATTGAGCGATTATATTTATAATAATATGACAAGAGATCCAAATCCAAATGAGAGTACCATCAATGCGTAATGAAAAGGGGGTTTGCATAGATATTATACTTGGAAATGATCCATATGGTACATATGTATGCACACGAACTATTTAACAAAATACCTCACAGAATTCTACTGTCATGCCGCCATGACTCGCAAGTTCTGCCCACAATGGATTTGTGAAAAGGCTTTGGAAATGTAACTAGGGACCAATTACTACCCAATCATCACACAATGCCATCTCCATGTGAAACAACATCTATTCATTAAATTTAAAATTGTACAACCAAACACAGAAATAGGAATTTTTCAATTTTAATTCTAATTTTGAAATTGGCAACCAAACGCAGAAGATGGATTGTCTCAGTCATCTTCAGGGTCAACCAAACGGTCCAAACTATCTTTCGAATACACAAAATCACAAAATTTCAAAACCTTATTTTGAGATAATCAGGTTTTGAGTCAAATTCTAATTCCTCAACCAAACGGGGCTAAGTGCAATGTTTGATTGGTAGTGAAATCCATGAATAATAGTTGCCTTGCATTCTCCTCACCCTTCTCACCCCATTCCACAATAGAAGCTGGGGGTCATGAGGATCCTTTGTGTAAGCGGCCTGCATACTATATCTAAAATTGTTATATGTTTTTGGACATATTTTAATTTTTAAAGCTAAATTTTGATTTATATCATCCCAAGTAAATATATATTCACCTTCCTAAATACAAAGAGGAGGAAAATATTGTGTAGTGATCAAACTAATAATAACCAAAAAATATTAGAGCATGCTAAACTTTAAATTGTACTCTAGAAAAGTATGCTTTAAAAAAATCATATTTATTAATGTAAAAGTCTTAACTCATAACTATTTAATCTTACGATCTCAAACATTTCCAGTTGTCATAAAGAATATATTAAACATATTGCTTACTCAACTCTTTAAGATTGAAAGTTATAGGTCTAGCTACGAACAACAAAATACTTCAAGTTTCTAAAATCAATAATTATTATGAAAACAAGATGCAAGAACTTTTAATGAATAGGACATAAGATTGAAAAGACTATCTCATCATGTTATTAATAATCTAAAAATTTTGCAGAAAAAATAGACATTTTAAGAAACATTTGGATACACTTATATATTTGTTTTAAAATTTTATCATGTCAATTAAAAATTTGTTGATGTTTTTTATTTAATTATTTGTTGATAACTTTTACATCTTTAAATTAGGTAAATATATGCCTCAAAATAAATATGTTTTAACAAAGTTTAGATTTAATATGCACCCATTCAAAATGTAAGGTTGTTAAATAAATGAATAATAATATAGAATATTTATTTCAAAGATACAATCTCTCCATGAATTATTGCCCCAATTTTTAAAGAATAATAATGTGCAGAATCATTGTCAATGAGTTTAAAAAAAGAACTCATTGAAACCACTTACCTCAAAATTTAAATTTATTTTAAACTTAAATATATGCCTCAAAAATTGAGCTTACAAGTCTTTTGACATGTATGGGCAATAGTAACAATCAAAAAGATTCTTCTAGGCCCATTTTTTATATAAGCGTAAGTAAACATTGACTACAAAATTCTTACTAATATCTTTTCCAACTTACAATAATAAAAGTATATAACACAAATATTTTATACATGATGAGGACAATATAAATCAAGGTTGTATTATAAAATAATAAAACATATACTTTATTAGTATGTTCACTTACATATAAATTCAAGCAATAGATGTAGGCAAATTGGTTTTGGTGAGATATTCATTTGGAAATATTTTTTTCCATGGTAGGGATTCAAAAATTCTCAAGCAAGCTCTGCCCATTTTTCTCATCAATATTTTGGATAATATGACACAATTTGTTAGGACCTCTTAATGTGGATGAAAACTAAATGCTAATAGTTACAAAGGTAACAACAAAAGTAATTCATGACCTCTATATGAAAAAGTACATAATAGTAATTAAGCTTTCTAGCTACACAATTTACATGGATACATATAGGTTTTCTAAATTAGAACAAAAATGCAAGAATCACCAATGTTGATAGCAAACCCTAGACAAAAATAGGTCCTGCAACAATTTTTGACAAATTAGTTATCTATAGATAACATTAGCAATCTACTGAACCACAATTTATATTTCTACCTATAGTAACCCATAACTTTGTGATGCAGTGACTATTGTAGGCATTGGAGATTTCCCACTTTGAATTGATGTGAGGTGAATTGAAGTAGGAAAATCAACGTCAAAGGCTTGAAACAGTTGGGTCTACCACCCATGCTTTGAGAAGTCCAATGGCAGTATCGATCAATTAAGTTTCGCAACAATTTTCTAAAGCGAGATGGCCAAGTAAAATAACTTTTGAGCATATTTATGTCAATGGTAAAGCAACATCTATTTTTTATCATTAAATGTGAAATTATTTTGCAGATATTTGTTTTGTGAGCCACATTTAATGTATTTGAGTTCTAAACTATAAAAATATTTCTTGTCTATATATTGTTTTTTTTTAACTATTATATTTCAATGAAGATTGCTAACCAAGAAGCAATGTCACTAGTTTCTTTTCCCACCTCTTTGAGATATTTGTGTTTGGTATGATATGGAATACAAAGTTTTCTTTTAATTTGATGCAAGCATATGAATTCACAATATTTGCTGTGTTACAACAAGTTAGTTTTCCAATTGTATTACTAATGCTTGCAAAATATTATGCTCTTCATTGAGTAGCAATGGATTGAATAAATGGATTATAAACTCTGGATAGGTGAGACAGTGTTAGAAGGGTGAGTAATGAGTATACCATTTAATATAAATACATTTTGAATGTTGATGTACTGGTGCTTACATATTTGGGAAAAAAATCATAATTTTGGGTGAAATTGTGTATTCATTAGTATTTATTTTAGTGAAATATGTAGCACAAATAATAAAGACATGTTCAACAAAAATTATCTTGGAATTACAAAATTAGTAATTTAGATCATAAAGAAAAATATATCTACATAGTAGCTCTTATGAAACTTTGGAGCATTTAAGTACTTGGAATGCCAAATAAAAATTAAGCTTGTTAAAATTTTATTGATTAGGTTACTCACAAAATTATAAATAGTTAATACTATTTTTGCAAAAGTGTAAATTGTGAAGATTGAAAGCTAGGCATTGAAAATTAAACAATAATTGGGAATATACAAAATATGTGAATTACATTATTTAAAGAAAATTTATTAGAATGATATATCATACAAAATTTCTTAAAATTGAAAAAAGATAGAATTTTATTTTAGCCAATGTTAGAAGCCATAAACCTTCATTATACAAATACTAAATGCATGCATAGGTCATGTTTAACAAATTTCAAATTATACCATAGAGGATGTGTGTGTCTTCTATATACAAAAAATTTAAATAGAACCCTACATAAAAAAGGGAATGATTTGTAATTTTGTTTTTGACTTAGGTTTATTCAACTATTGTCCCATCAATTTTTACCTTCTAAAAATGAGATCAACAAAATGAAAATAAAATCGAATGATTTAAAAAAATATCATTTATAAATTTTATTTTGTTAAGTTTAAGGTGAGTTATAGTTTAAAGAGATGAGGTTAAGATATTTCTCAATCCTTAAATTAAAAAAATTCTAACTAAAACTATCAATTATCTATACATCTTTAATTCACACTACCTTTACTGACAATATAATATTGAACAAATCAACTCTTCTAGATTTTTGAATCAACAATATGAAGATTTAAAGATTGAAAATGCAACAAATTTTATAGATACTATTGTCATATGTTGTTTAATAACTTATTTAGATGTTGTTTTATGACTCAAGTAACCATGTATACCTTTTAATATAATTAAACATTTAAGTGAGCATTTTATAAAATATATTTATGTTAAAAAATTTAAATGTAAATTTTACGTAAAAAGGTTAATTAAATAATGAAAAATAAAGAAATTTTTACTATAAGTCTAAAATAAATTGAAACATATTTATAAAAAATTATCATCAATTTTCTCTATTAATAATATACTAGGAGCTATGGTCAGGACTTAGACTTACATGTGTAAGATTGATCTTTATGTGTGACATTACTCTAATAGTTAGGTAGAAAATGATTGTTAAAATATGTGAACAAATAGACATTTAATGAATATGAAATGTTAAAATATGTACACAAATAGACAAATGAACATGGAAAATAGGTTCATGAACATAAATAAAATAAGGTGGAGAATGCATGTAAATATAAATTAATTATAATAATATTATAATCAATTACTTTGCATAACCTTTTATTATTCGATAGAGTTAAAAAAATTAATCAAGACAATTAAAATTTGGGTTCGTTTTTACTTCACACACACACATAAGAATATTACAATTGTAGTCCAAATTCTTCTTGATTATTATAATATTATAAACATAATCATGGTTAAGGGTAGGTTTTGGATGAAGATTAAGATTAGTATTAGATTTGGGATTATAAGTAGACTTAGTTAATTAGCAAGAGGCCTCAACTAGGGTTAAGGTCAAAATTAGTATTACATTTAGAGATAGGATTAGTATTAGGCTTCAATTAGGGTTAGGATAAAATTAGGGTTTTAAGCAAATTAGGTTTATGTTTAAATTAGGGCTAGGATGCAATTAGGGTTAAAGTTAAGTTAGGATTATAAGATAGTGTTTAAATTTTGCATTTGATTATTTTTCTATATAGGCATTCTTTAACTACAATATACCAGACATAGTTGATGACCATATTCCTAGAAATAGTAGATAGTAGAACAACTCAATGTCATATATTCAACCTATTCTCTCCAACGAGCTATACTCCAAAATGCAAACCAATCCATACACAATGATAGGGAAAAGGAGGGAGCTTGGTTACAACAAGTATTTCTTTACAAATTGAAGGTGCACAACTCTAATTGCCTTCAACCTCAAGGCATTAATTCCGTTGTTACAAATTTTTCTTTTGCAAAAATCTACTCCAACCCATGAACTAGAACGCGTCAATTTAAAGAATCCAACATGCATATTGATCAAAATAATTGCTTGCACCCAACTCAATGTTACAAAGGTATTATTTTCCTATTATTGTTTAGGTCTTGAAGACAACAAACACCAACAAATGTATTAATAACACATGATCAATGTATCAAACTAATGATTAACATGTCGCATAAGATTTAAGTTAATTTCTCTTGCATTAGATTAAAATTACACAAATTTCCTCCCTACCGTTTACTATATAACTTAAGTATATCTTCCTATTAGCGTAATCATTACATCTTATTGAGGTATTATAGAATGTAGAATGTATGACATGAATGCTCAGGCATGCTATTTTATATGGAGGATAACAGCTGCGTGCGTGTGCAAGGCAGCTCCTTTATCCTTTCTCACAAGTTTCCTCTTACGTCAATGCCAAACTTTTCTCAATACGATCCAAAGAAATCAAAATTTAACCTTTTCCTTACTTAGGCAATTCTCCACGGAACAACAATCAAATAATTATGTGCAGCCTGTGTCGTTTCCAATCATCGTAGCTGCCTATTTCTTGCATCCCTCGTATCAAACTTCAATTTCAACTATCTTTGGAAATTGTAAAGTTGATTGGGCAGCTCCTATATTGGGCAGTTATGTTGGCGTATAACACATTTGTTACGACTCTTGATTCCATACATTGCCGGGTCTTTTAAAAACCACTAAAAGATTGATTCCATTTCATTTCGTCGAAGAATGCTCAATGGGCATGAATGTGGGAAACATAGCAATGAAATGGAGATCATTGCAAGGAAGCAACAACTGGGAAGGCCTCTTAGACCCCCTCGATCTGGAACTGCGCAAGAACATACTTTTATACGGAGACCACGCGCAGGCCACATACGACGCCTTCAACAACGATCGCCACTCCAAATACGCGGGCAGCAGCAGATACGGCAAGCACGGCTTCTTCGACAGAGTGGGCTTAACCTCCGCCTGCGGATACGACGTGTCACGTTTCCTGTACGCCACGTCAAAAATGGACGGACCAGGGGCGATGATCATACAGTCCTTGTCACGCGAAGCCTGGAGCTCGGAGTCCAATTGGATGGGCTACGTGGCCACCACGACGGACGCCGGAGTTTCTCTCTACGGCCGCCGAGATATAACCGTTGCCTGGAGAGGAACAGTGCAGGCGTTGGAGTGGGCCGAGGATTTTAACCCGGGGCAGGTCCCGGTTTCGAGTCTCATGGAGAAGAGCCGTCACACAGGACTGGACTCTCGGGTTGCGAAGCTGGTGAGAAGCGGGGCGGCCAAGGTTCAGCAAGGCTGGTACGAAATCTACACGTTGGCCGATCCCAAATCGCCGTTCAATAAGAAGAGCGCGAGGGACCAGGTTTTGTGTGAAGTGAAGCGCTTGGTGGAACTCTACAAAGACAACCCACATGAATTGAGCATCACTTTAACTGGCCATAGCCTGGGAGCTGCTCTCGCAACGCTCTGCGCATTCGATATCGTTATAAACGGGTTAAATAGATTGAATAACGCAGATTCCCCCATTCCTGTGACTGTCATTGGCTTCGCCAGCCCGCGTGTAGGGAACTCTGAATTCAAGGAGAGCGTGGAGAAATTAGCTCCCGAGCTTAGAATACTCCGCGTTACGAATTCCCCTGATTTGGTCCCCCTGTGTCCGATGATTGGTTACGTGGATGTTGGTGTGGAGATTCGAGTGGATACCCGTCAGTCGCCATTTCTGAAGAATTGTGGGGACGCAGTTTGCTGGCACAATCTGGAGGGGTATTTGCACGCGGTGGCGGGGATGCAGGGGAAGGGGGATTTTAAGGTGGTTGTGGATAGAGATATAGCGCTGGTGAATAAGTGGGTGGATTGGTTGAAGGAGGAATACTTGGTTCCTCCGTCGTGGTGGGTGGAGAAGAACAAGGGCATGGTCCGGGGTGCTGATGGGCACTGGTGCATGCTACACCCTCTGGACCACGATATTCCTCGCCCTGAAGACGACGATGACGACGCAGACTAATGCGCTCACTATAAGTTGCTACTGGAATTTAAAATACTAATGCTTTTAGTCCAGTAAATTGTTCATGATTTTATTCTCCCAAACAGGAGAGAACTGCTTATCAGCGTTGAAAACAACAATTCTCGTAATAAATTGTTAATTAAAAATGTATATGAAATTATGGTGTAATTTTTAAAATGAATATTAAGTGAAAATTCAAATGTCAAAGTTCTGGGAGGATATTTCTTTTGGTTACCATTATTTGGTTGGATTGAGGGCCTGTTTGGGGTCATTTTTTAAATTCCCGAATTAGAAATTAATTCCTATTTTTGGGCCACTGCTTGCATTAGTCAATTCGAAAAAAAAGCTGAAATTCATTTCTTATTCGAGAATAAGCTATTTATGAATACGAATTTATTTTATTTTATTAATTTTTATTTTTTTTATTTTTATTTTTTTAATGTGGGTATGTATATATATACACATGTATGTGTGTATATATACACACACATATGTGTGTATATGCACACACATGTATGTATATACACATGTGTGTATATATACATGTGTATATATACACACACGTGTGTGTATATATACACATGTGTATGTATATATGTGTGTATGTGTGTATATATTTGTATATATATACATGTGTGTGTGTATATACACATGTGTACACAAATTAAAAATACATATTGTTCAAATTAATTTAAAAAATGAAAAATAATCCTTATTCCAATTCCACATTATGGGATCCAAACGCAGAATAGCTTATTCCAGCTTTCATTTTTAGGATTAATTAATCCGAGAATAGGTCCTTATTCTAGAATAGGTCTATTCTGGATAAATTAATTCCATGCACAAAACGGGCCCTGAGAGATTTAAGTCTTGTTTTGCAATGAAATATGATAGCTTGTTCAAATCAAGTTCTTTCGTAAAAGGAAACAAACAAATATGATAGCTTGTTCACTTATTTGAACTTGTAAGATCAAATGCGTATTCAAAAGATAAATTGTATAAACATGACAAACTAAGTATTGAGTTAGAAATAAATTTAAAATAAAAAAGATATATTGTAGATTTGATAGAAGTAATCATATGTATCATTCACAACACTTATTTCAAGTTCTTCTTAAATTTAAAATAAAAAGGATATATTGTAGATTTGATAGAAGTAATCATATGTATCATTCACAACACTTATTTGAAGTTCTTCTTAAATTTAAAAATAAAAAGGATATATTGTAGATTTTATAGAAGTAATCATATGTATCATTCACGACACTTATTTGAAGTTCTTCTTAAATTTAAAATAAAAAAGATATATTGTAGATTTGATAGAAGTAATCATATGTATCATTCACGACACTTATTTGAAGTTCTTGTAAAATGTAATATGACAATTTGATTGAGATCAAATATGTATGTGAAAGATAAATAATTTAAGTATTACAAGTTAAATTGAATTAAAAATAAATTTAACAAGGTGTATATAATATTTAGTTTAATGAACTCAAAGTAAAATTAAATATATCATCCTATAAAGGCTAATAAAATCTTATTCTCATCAAGTTTATAATAATAAAAGTGAAACTTTATAAATAACTCAGAATAACAATTTAATCAAAAATATAGAATAACAATTTTGATTGGTTTGTTTGCATAGAATATTTAAAATTTTAAAAATAAATGACTATAATTAAATGTGATACTTTTGATATTACGTTAAACTAAAATTAAAAAATAAATATTCTACTAAGCTCAAGCTCAACAATATGAAAATTATTAACACTTGATGAGGTACGCATAACATTTTGTACAACATCTAACATCTACATTCATGTAATGCATAGGGACCTATTTTACCATTTATTTCTTACTTTCTAGGTATCTAAGTTGACACTAACACAAAAGATTCTAGAAAAACATTATGCTATAATTACATAAAATTCTTAGCAACAATTTAAAATGTATGACCAAGAATAAAAGGTTTGTAAGAACCCATTATATTTCACAAATAATTATTATTTTAAAAAAATTATCATATGGAAGTATATAGCTAATCCCTATCTAGACAAGAAATACCATACAAACTAGGATTGATATAAAACTCTTATATAAAACCCATATAGGGTGACATGCCAAAAAAGGATCACAAATATCATTGCTTCAAATGAGATCTAAGTGTCATATGTCGTCTCTCTAGAATTTCAGGCTTCACCTTAGTAGAATATATTATTGTCTAGCCTTCATTATCATCATCCTCTTTAGACTTATGAAGTAGGAGAAACTTAAAGAAATTTGTGTGTAGCTAGTTGTGTGTCTAATATTTAATAACAACCTAAACAAACACAAATAAGCAACAAAAATCAAGATTCAACTTTAAAAAGAGACTTAAAGAAGTAATAAAAAAACAAGTAAAATGAAAATTACTAGCTTCTTTTGATGTCAATTTATTTGTCTTCAAGTGTGCTCAATGAAGCTCAAGATGATGCAAATGGACAGTAAAATGGATGCAAAAATGACGAAGATGAATATGCAAAGATACATTGATAACGAGAGTGCAAGATGATTTAATAATGAAAATGCAAGATTATGGATTCTAAAGCTCTAGATGAAAAATGACATTATGACTTTTCTATGAATGATTGTGGATGAACTGTGAAGGAAAATGGAGGGATTAAATAGAAATGGAGGGAAAATGAAGCCTCGTGAAAATGGATCACTTATCCTCCTTGAAGGCAAGCAGATGACAAATGTTGGGGAGGAGAGACAAGTGGCATTAGATGGAATGACATGTGGAAGAGGAGGTTGAAATGGCCAAGTGTCAATTTGGGATAAATTCCACCCAAATTTGGAGATTATTTTCCCCATTCATTTAAATTGGGAATGTGCACATATTTAGGGAACTTAGGATATAGAAAAGAGGTTGGGTGGATAAGAAGGTTAAATGAGAGGTTAAGTGGATAACATGAGTTGGAAGAAGGGTTAGTTAGATTGAGGTCAAGTCAGGATGAGAGTTAGAGGGTGGTTAGGATTAGGATCCATGTGCTCAATTAGAATTAAATAGATTAATTTAATTAAAATAGGAGGAAAAGGGAAAAAGTAAATTTAATTAACCAAATAATTTTTTTTGTTTAATTTAATAGTGGAAAAGGGAATCAATTAATTAAGTGAGTGTGTAGACCCACTAATTAATGAAATAGACTATAGAGACAATAGGTAAATTAACCAAATTAATTTAACTAGGCAGAAGGAATAAAATTAGTTAATTAAAAATGTGCAATTATTTAATCAATAATGCGGCGATGTTAGTGTGACAAGAAAACTAAATTTAATTAATATGTACAATTAATCAAATTTAAGTGTCTACACAAATTAATTTATCTTCTTTAATATATATTTACAAATGTACTATTCCTTCGTACATGACATTTTTTGAATCCCATGCTTAGACTTTTCAATTTTGTTTTATGTTAAAAGATTTCATTAATGTTATATTTTAAATTAATGGTTTCTAACAAGTTTATATTTTTAGGATAATAGTATTTCTACAATATATTTATATTTGTACATCATTGTTATATTTATAGTATAGTATATATTGGTTGTTTGCCATTTTTTAATAAACATTTGGTATTAAAGCTATTATTTATTAGGACTATGAGTTATATACACCTTGCAATCTTGAGTATTTATTATAATTATAGGCATATAAGAATAATTAGGAAGATAAGTATTGTTATCCTAGATCAATTATTTTGGATTAAGATTATAAACATTGTTTGTTATTTAGTAAATATATCTCCTACTTCTAATCTAGTTGAGAAGACATCCTAAAAAGTACGAGAAGGTAATAAACAAACAAAAAAAAATTGAACAATCAAATTGATTATAGAATTCAATAATTGGAAGTCTCATAAAATAAAGTAATATCTTACACTATTTGAGAATGTCGCAAAAAAGAGCATAAATATTTGCAGTGGGGCCTTCAACAACTTTTGTTGTGCTTATTTGGTCGGTCGTTGACAACCAATTTTAACTTCTAGTAATGCGTAGACATGCATATCCCTAAACCCGTTCACGTTCTTGAACCAAAAATGATCATTTCTACACGAGTCCATGTAACGTGAAATTTTTTAGTAATGCATACGGGTTTTTGATCCACTATAGGCCCCGTTTGTTTGCGGGAATTGAACCAGAATTGGCGGCGACACTTCCCGATTTCCATGAAATCCGCCGTTTGGAACCCCAATATGCAATTCGGGTTATGCAGGTGAAAACCAGGTTTAGGCCCAAAAACGAGCGACACCATCTTCCCAGTGAAAAGGTGGAATTTGTTTTCATATTCTCGTTTTCGTTATTTCACAACCAAATTTAATAAATGGTCGGGTCCGTCATCTTCCCGTTTGATTTTTGGGTTTTCTAACTATCGCCGAGGGTTTTGTTTTCATTGTTTCATTCGCATTACCGTTTTCATTGTTTCATTCGCATTTTTCATTGTCTGCATCGTGAAGGGCATCACGTTCTGCACAAAAGGAAACCATCTGCATTGCGAAGGGTGTTCTGTCTGCATCGTGAAGGGCATCACGTTCTGCACAAAACTCATCCATCTGCATTGCGAAGGGCTTAGTGTTCTGTCTGCATCGTGAAGGGCATCACGTTCTGCACAAAACTCATCCATCTGCATTGCGAAGGGCTTAGTTTTCTGCACAAAACTCATCCATCGCCAGGAACTGGTGTCTGTCAAACGGTATTTGCTCTGTGTTTTTACATCTGTATTACAAACCCCATTATTTTCCTGGGCGGAATCTTTGTTGATTTCATAAATCTGCAGGTTAG
>MU228385.1:17534-50110 GCA_018584345.1 Thuja plicata | reverse complement strand
TATATATATATATATATATATATATATATATATATGAACACACAGGTGTAATATTTTGCTATCATTTCATTGATTTATTGCAATGCCATTAAATGGACGAGCTACACCTAAAAAATAATTTGCATACCAACCACAATGAAAATGGTGCATTCCATTCACTATACAATTATGACCACACACACACACATGCAATACCATAGGTGCAGTGATAGAAAACCATGAAAACCTATTATTTTGTATACGAACATGTTTTCTTTTTTGCATTTTTCTATATACTTTATTCATGAAAATCCCTTATGATGTGGTGGTATACTTTATGGTAATTAAGAAAAATATAGAGGGTTTTATCTATAAAAATATTATAAATATATATAACAAACTATTCGTGTTTGATTTGTGCTTCCATGTGATTGGATGCTTTATGTCCAACAAAAGGAAATGTACCGTTTAAATACAATGAAAAGATTTGAAAGCAGTAAAAATTTGAAGTCTGCAAGATATAAGATGCAACAATTTAAATTTAAAAATGAGCATGAGTGCAGCTATAGATTTTTCTATGATCTATGTGTCAGGAAAATGTAAAGATAAGGAATAGGAAAAATCATTTGCTCTAGTACACTATTTAGAATTGCAAGCTTGAGTAGCTATCTAATAACTAGAAAGTCCATGTAATGGAACAAAGTGGAAATAAAAGACATACACTGTAGATTTGTTGGGTTGAAAAAACTCACAAAGATTAATGTAACACAAATTGTAAAAGCTGATTTGTAACATATGGTGAACAATTGAGAAGAGAATGATCAGGGGAAAGGGAAGTACCAGATGTGAGTTGTACATTGAATCATGAGTAGTTATTGGATGAAGAAGTAGCAAGGGGCTTGAGATGCAGGAGTCGTGAATAATTTTCCTTGGTAGGTATTTGCACAATGCTTTTAGAAGAGAAATGTGATAGAGAACAACAAAAGAGAGTTCTACCATTAGAAAAGGAGAAACATTCAATATAAGGTGAATAGCTATAAAGTAAGGATTACATATGAGTGCAGGCTTCAATGGTTTTTGTTGTAGAGACATGGAAATAAGAAAGGTCAATGCAAATTCAAATCACGAGCGACATTTTCTTTTATGTCAGGGTGAATGGACAAGGAGTGTAATCGTGCCTCTTCTTTTTTTGAATGGTAATATAGACATTGTTTTGCATCTTGGCATATCTTTTGAAAGAAAAGGTTGGGTTAATTTGTAGATCTTCAAGTTTCTTTACTCTTGAGACAACTGTGATGAGCCCAAGTAATGGCTCAGTGTTTATGTCATGTTGTTATATTTTATCTTTCTTGGTCACGGGGTTATGTCATCTTTAGTGTCATGGACATAGTTTCTAGTTATCTTTGGTTAGGTTTATGGACTTGGCATCATGAACTTAAACTTATACCTAAATACCTTTATGATGGATGATAGACACTCTTCTATAGTTGCATACATAATATATATATTATCTTAAATTATGATTTAATGAATGGTTGCTCTAACAATTAATGGATGTATGTGTGTTGCATATCTTTTGTGCCTATTAACATTATGATGCAGGATGATTAATAGAGCAGCAATCGGTAATGGTGCTCAGAGCAGGTCATGCCTTTGGAGACCAAGTCGAAACAGTTCAACAAGGATCATCGTTTGAAGCAGTTCAATAGTGAATTGATTACAACTTATATGGAGCAAGTGAAATGGTCACTATTAATGTGGAATCAATCTAGGAAGTACTGGAAGCTATGTTTTCTCCTTATGTAATTGAATAATTAGTTGTTCCTCATTTGGTGGATTGTTTTCCTCCTTTCTAGAAGTATAATAATTCTAATCCACCTATTCTCTTGGGCGTTGATTTGTTAGTGGTTAGTTATCTAGTAGGTTTTGGTTTAAATAAGGAGTTGTACTTATTTGGAGGTTAGATAAGACAGAAGATTTATGTGATGTAGCATTTTAGTTTTCAATATAAGTTCAGTTAAGTTTCAGCTATGCTTTGTAATCAAGTACTTTTTGCAACATGAATAAAGCAATGAAGTTTTGAGTTCATAGTGTGTAATTGAGTTCTATATATACTCATCCAAGAGGGCCCACTTGGTGAGTAATCCCTTTCAAGTTCAACATTAGTTTCCCTCAGTTTCATTTATAGTTTTAGATTTTGTCTATTCCTCCAGCCACTGGAAGTAGTTTCTTGTGTTTGTTCTTGCAGCCAAAGAAGATGAAGTAGTTTCATGTCTGCACCAATTGAACTTTGTTGTAGTTGTTTGCATAAGTTTAGTTCTAGCAGTTGAATTTTGTCAAGCACTTGAATTATTTCAATTCCAAGCAATTACCTTTCAATATTACTTTCCTTAATTTGTAGGATAGCATGGCCTTGGTAGGAACTTAGTGCACATGCAGCGCCGATCCATTTCAAGTTCATATACCCTAGATTGACAAAGTATATGAGCCTTCTCTATGAGAAAGATAGCTACTCAGCCTAGATATCCAATCCCTGAGTTGTGTTTTATAACTTAGTTATTGATCTAATTGGGGAAGTCAAACAAACTGTAAATGTAAGTCCTTGTTTTTCAATTTTTCCTATGTAAATATTGTAGCTTTGTTCAATGTTAAACCTTGAGATTCTATATTGTAATTGTCTAGGACATAGTTAAAGGAAGCAGTGTACGAATGCCTCACACTATTGGAATAATGGGAATATGTTTTGGATTTTTAATGTCTCGTGGGGCCCACTCTAATTTACAAAGTCAACAACAACATAATTAGGCAATTCAGGTGGTTTTGAATCACTTTCTGAAATATCCCCTTAGGATATTATTTCCAAATTTTTCCATAAAAATTTAGACAAATATTTTGCATGCAATTATTTTCAATTTGTTCAGCACATTGTACAGAAAATTATAAAACATCAAAACTAAAATAGATATTTTGAGATGAGATATGAATGTTGCCTTTAAATCTTAACTAGAGCAACAACAAAAAAAATCAATTGTAGCCATAGAACTTACAGTCATATTGGATAACCAGGAATATGAATTTGAAGTACAAAGTAGGACACCTGAGTGATATCTCCAACAGACAATGGGTTTCCATCCACTGCCTCCAAGCTCGAGGATTTCTGTCCTCAAACCTGCTAAAAGCCAAAGCTTCCCATAATTCTCCAAGAGAAAAAAAACATAACAAAACATATACCAAGCATGCTCAGAATGAGCCCCCCTTTCTTCTTTTAAAGCCCATGGCAGTGACTCTTTGTTTTCCATCTCTATGTCCCTTCATTTTGATTTCTCTTTTCTCTTTTTATTTCCCCCTTTTTTTTATTTGAACTTAGGGAAATAATAATAAAAAAGTGACTTAATTCATTTTTATTTAACTCTCCATAAGCCACTTTAATACTTTGTTAAATTTAATTAAATTAAGTTGTCGTTAACTGTACCATGTTTGATAACTAAAATTTAATTATTTAATTAATTCCTGATATTGAAATAAAGGGAACATTATATTTTCATAGACAATTGCTTTTATTTGTCCTATTGAGTCGTTGACAAGGCCAACTTGAATCCATAGATTAGTTGTTAACATTACTTGTTGATTAACACACAACAAAACATCTAAAGGTAGGTGCTCGTTGTTGTCATATTCAACATGGATTTGTCAGCCCATTTTTGCAATACATAGGGAATTTGGAAGGTTTAATTATTTTAACAATTTTTTATTATGCTCTCTCACCATATCATTGGTTGCAAATAAATGGATCAATGTGTCAAATTATTTTGGTGTTCAAGAGTCAAATGGTTGTTTGTGCACTCCATAAGAGTTTTCTAGTCCTTTTGGCAAGGCTCGACATTTCTTAGGTTTTGAAGAAATGTTCAAAATTGTAGTTGAGAGTGAGAGGCACTTGCTGGTAGGATATTGTATCTAATGTAACTATAGTTGTAAAACTTAGCCATAAATTGAGTGCTTTTGAGTGTGATGTGTATAAGGGTTTGTCCATTACAGGTGGTAATTGGCCAAAGTCACCAACAAGAATGAAAGATAGACCCCCAAAATTTTCATGTTGTTGGTTGGGGAAGGCTTGCCGCAATCGACTATATATTTTCAAAAATAGTCTTAGGCCTAAAAAAATCATTTCATCTATTAATATGTATTTTAAGTGTTTGAACTGCTCTTGGAACATCATCAAAGTTTGTTTGTGCAAAGGATAGAATTCTTTAATAGGAATATGAAGGCTAGTACGCATTTTTGTTGCATGTACTTATAAGCAACAACAAATGTAGGTGCAAGAACAAGCAAAGGATTAGCAATACCATTTGGAGATGTGTTCAACTTTTATATAATGCACTCAATAAGCAATGATATATACCAGTGTTTGTTGTCCCTTGAATGATCATTTGTAATGGCGGTGGGTGGTTTGCACTACTATGATGGCGATGAATTATATTCAATGCAAGTTGTTGTTTGGCTGCTAGCTAACAAAAGTCTTTATCTATAACTGGGATACGATTGGGAAATCCTTGAAAATGGACTTTATTTGCTAATACAAATTGGATAGCAACATCATCCAGTTCTTGAATTGTATTTGTATTCCATGAATAATTTCTATCAAAATCTCGTTTGCCCAACATTTGCAATTCATTTGGTATAACAATATTTGTAGCACCCATTCAAGAAAGGATCTCACATTCATAGGGATCCAGATCATGGACATTTTGGCAACTATTTGTATGATTTCCATCCTCATTTTGAGTTTTAATATTTTCTGCAACACAGTCAATGTGTCATTGTGTGTAATTTATTGTGTTGAATAATTTCCATTTGCTTATTATTTCATCTTATGTAATTCCAATCTCTGAAGATACAGGCTGATAATCAACATTGGCCCTCCAAATTGAAAGCATTTGTGTATTTTGGATATTTAAATGGTCATCCTTTCTTACAAGTGTCAAAGAGATGTTGCAGTTATCGTCCATTGTCAATGTAGACACTAACTGTATGGGCCATGGAGCTCTATAATGTCATTCTAACGATGACCCTTTTTTGAGGCATGTGTGCTCAATACACTTAGTGTGTCTTCGAACAATATTGACTAATACTTCATAATCACCAATAACATTTGTGGAAAAGATTTGCACAGTTTCAGCCACACACATGGATCATCCACCATAGAATGATTGGTTTGATTTGCTCGATGTTGTTTAGTTCATGGATTCCAAGTGAAAACATATCTATCAAAAAAGCTATCGCTGACTGAACATCACTATTATTGGACAAATCACGCATGTCCATTTTAGGTGCATTGGGTAGCCATAAGAAACCATAGATGTGGCCAGATCCATGATGTTTCCATCCAGATTGATACCAGTAATCAATAACTTGCAAAAGCTTTTGGATAACTTCTTCACAAAATATTGTGAATCGTTGGTGAATGTACAATGCAGTTATATGAGGATTCTAGATGACATTTTCTAAAAAGTTTTTTCTCGAGAAATATATATTTTCCTTATTGATGCCCAAGATTAATTTATACAAGTTAGGTCATCTTGTGCCAGCAGAGCTCATTGTGAAAAAGAGGGTCAGAGTTCCAATCTGATGTATCATAGAAGTTACCTCTTTGCGTTGTTTGTTCCAATATGCGCAGGTACCTCTCAATGTTGCTTCATACCGTACCAGGCGATGTCATCTGGGACGTCTTGCAATCATTCCTGCAAAGAGTGCAAAATGATTGGAACAACCTCTTCCTAGTTGGTTTTTAGGAAAACAACAGTTGATTGTTGGAAGCGATGCCTCGTTATCAAATTGTAAATGAAATAACAAAATCTAAGATGCTTTCCAAATCTTTGATCATAATATCTACTCAAATGCAATGTATATTCATGTAAGTAAACATGTTTTGGACGATGTTGAAGGGGAAGAGCCACACCAATTGGGTATAAAGAAGGAAAAGCCATGTGTAAGAGTCCTATAGTATTGTTTTCATTAATTGGATATGGATTTATTTCAGGCCAAGGGAGAGGAGTATTAATAGCATAGTCAAGTTGCAAGATTTTTTATGGCTTCTAATTTATGGGGTTCATTAGGCAGTCTTGGAACAAACAATGAAGAGGGATGCAGATTAGTTTCATTGCCTAATTCTAAATTCTCCTTTGTTCGCAAGATAGCTATTTCAGTTGTATTATCTTTGAGATTGTACAACATATTTGATACATTACTGCTAGAATTAGGCAACAAGTTAAGAGCATCAAAATCAACAAGCACATCACTATAGTATTGATCAAAGTTGATTTTGTAACTGAGGGCATCCATAACATGAAATGTGTTTACATAACAGTCATAAATTTGGCCTTATATATTCGATCTACAAATAATGAGGACTTCAAGATCTTGCAATTTGCGTTGCAAGAAGTGCACAATATTTGAGATATCTTGAGGGAAGCTTATTATGTGACCATAATAATTAAGTGGTGGGGCATCTTGCATGTTGTGAATAGGTCTCTTCTAAGTTGGGTGGTGAACATGGATGCTTATCTTGGAATGCACATCATTATCAACACATGATGACTTACTAGAAATTACTTTTACAATTCTCAAAAAATCCTCCTTATTTTGAAAGAAGGTAATCATTATATACTCAATAACCACAAGCCCATAAATCTTTACATTCGTATCGAAAGAAATCATTATTAGTATACTAGATATCTACTTGAAAAAAATGTGAAAATGTTTATTCTCTCAAATAAAAACAATAAAAAATTCATGTTGTATAGGGTCCATAACATAGGTTAGGTTAGAAAACCCAACATTAATATAATTGAAAAAGTGTTTATACAAAAAGTCTATCACACTATAACATCGTCTACAAGTAAAATCTTAGAAATATCAATATTTGAAGAAAAAAAAATCATATACCAATTAGTAATAAATAATTTATACTTTAAATAAGAGATCACAAGTTCCAATCCATCATGAAATGAAATAAAATATATACAGATAACCTGATAATTGTAAAAACATCTTTGCCCCCTAAGAAAATAAAAAGCTTAAAATACATTTGCTGCATTAGTTGTCAGAATCTTCAGGCAGGGGAATATCCTGGTCCAAGCGCCAGTGGCCGTCGAGGCCCTGCACCATGCCCTTGTTCTTCTCAATCCACCATGATTCAGGAACCAATTCTTCCTCCTTCAACCAATCCTGATGCTTATTCACCAGGGCAACATCTCGATCCACCACCAGCTTAAATTCCCCCTTCCCCTTCCCCTTCCCCTTCCCCTTCCCCTGCATCCCCGCCACAGCGTGCAAATACGCGTCCAGATTGTGCCAGCAACTGGGATTTCCAGAGTCCTTAACAAAGGGCGAATCACCCGTATCGGTTCGAATCTCCATGCCCACATCCTCATACCCAACAGGAGGATACAGAGGAACCAAATCAGGGGAATTCGTAACGCGTAGTATTTTGAGCTCAGGAAGCAATTTAACCACGCTCTGCTTGAATTCCGAATTCCCCACCCGCGGGCTGGCAAATACAATGACAGTCACAGGAATGGGCGATTCCGAATCATTCAATCTATTCAACCCATTTATAACAATATCAAATGCACAGAGTGTGGCGAGAGCAGCGCCCATGCTATGACCAGTTAAAGTTATGCTCAATTCGCGGCTCTCATATTTGAACACCTGGAGCAATTTCCTCAACTCGGCGAAAACCTGGTCTCTGGCGCTGCTCTTATTGAAGGGCGATTTGGGATCATCCGATGTGTAGATCTCAAACCACCCTTTGTGAACTTTCACCGATCCGTCTCTCACAGCCTTCTCAACGCTCTCGTCCAGAAAAGTACGAGAATTACTTCCCCCGGGCGGGAGGAGACTCGAAACCGGGACCTGCTGGGCGCTGAAATCATCAATCCACTCCAATGTCTGTACACTTCCTCTCCAGGCAATGGAGATATCTCGGCGCCCGTACATTGACAGAGGTCCGCCCTGTGTAGTGACTGCCACGTAGCCCATCCAGTTCGATTCAGAGCTCCAAGCTTCCCGAGACAAGGATTTTAAGAGAAAGGCTTCTGGAAGCGTTAATTTGGAGGTGGCGTATAAAAATCTGGAGACTTGGTATCCTATGTTTCGTAATCCCACTTTGCTGAAGAAGTCTCGCTTGCAGTATCTGCTGCTGCCCACGTATTTTGATCTGCGCTCGCTGTTGAATGCATCGTATGACGCCTGGGCTTGGTCTCCGTATAAAAGTATGTTCTTCCGGAGGTCCAGATCGAGAGGGTCTAACAGCCCTGCCCAGTTGTTACTGCCCTGCAACAATCTCCACCTTCTTGCAATGTTTCCCACATCCATCATCTCCCACGAAATGAAACAAAGAAGAGTCTTTTACTGGTTTTTAAAGACCCAGCAATCTATGGAATTAATCTTATTTGCTACTCAAGGGAAGGTGATGATCTATTATACTTATTAGAACATTTACAACATTCTATACAAAGTATCAAAATTTTGCCATCCTCTACCATATTTTTGAACAAAATGGCATCAAACATTAATATAATAGACTTCTAAACATCTAAAATGGCATCAAACATTAATATAATAGACTTCTAAACGTCTAAAATGGCATCAAACATTAATATAATAGACTTCTAAACATCTAAAATGGCATCAAATATTAATATAATAGACTTCTAAACATCTAAAATGGCATCAAACATTAATATAATAGACTTCTAAACATCTATTATTTCTAAGGAAGCAATTAACTTAATAGGTTATATAGACCTAAATGGTTTGACTTACAAGATTATCCAAATGAGAGACTTTCAAGAGCTAAAGACCCCATGAGAACTATTAATAAATCCTTTAAACAATTTTATGGATACAATAGGAAAACCCTTGTAAAATGTTTTACCATAAGCTTAAAATGCAACATTGCAAAGGTAAAATGTATGGCAACATGCAATATATCATTGTCCATACCTCATTCTACTATATTCTTTTGATATGATCTCTAGTTTTATTCTTTATAATTTCATCAAAAAGTTTCAACAATACATTGAGATATGACACATAAACCTATTGAAAAGAATTATAATAATTTTGTAATTTGTATTTGAAGTTGGTCACAACTACTTCTAAAATATAAATTATTATTGTTTGTAATGCGTTTTTGAAGTCTTAAATTAAAATAAATGAATACAACAAAAATGACACATATTTGAAAATGTCAAACTACATATATTATTGAACAATGATAAAATTTGGTTAATCCAAATAATGATCACCAAAATGGCAAGGAAGAGCCTGCAACTAAGATTTGATTATAATAGAAAACAATAAAATCAAAATGCTAAGACTAACGATAATCATAAATCCCAATCACTCTAGCATACACTTACAGTTTTGTATGATTAAAATCTTCTATTCCATATTTTATATGACACACTATTATCTTGAGGGGTATTTGCACGCGGTGGTAGGGATGCAGGGGAAGGGGGATTTTAAGGTGGTTGTGGATAGAGATATAGCGCTGGTGAATAAGTGGGTGGATTGGTTGAAGGAGGAATACTTGATTCCTCCGTCGTGGTGGGTGGAGAAAAACAAGGGCATGGTCCAGGGCGTTGATGGGCACTGGTTCATGCTCTAGTCTCTGGACCACGCCCTAAAGACAATGATGACGATGCAGACTAATGCACCTGTCGCTATAGATCAAGTAATATTAAACTCCACTGGAATTTAAAATACTAATGTTTTTAATCCATAAATTGTTCGTTTTATCCTCCTTAAAGAACCCCAAAAAAAATGCTTGTCACTGTTGAAACAACAATCCTACTACTAATTTGTTAATTAAAAATTGTGGTGTAATTTTTGAAATGGATATTACATGAAAATTCAAATGTCAAAGTTGTAGCAAGGTGTTTCTTGTAGGTACAGTTATTCCTTGGATTGAGAGACAAGGTCTTGTTTTGCACGACAATGAAACATGATAGCTTGTTCAAATCAGACCCCTTGGCAAGAGACAATAAAAATAATGATACTTTATATTTGCATTCTATGTGGACTTCATTCACGTCACTTACTTGTAGTTGTTGTATTGCACAACACAAAAAAAATGATTGAGATTGAGAGATAGGGTCTTGTTTCGCACAACAATGAACCATGATAGCTTGTTCAAATCAGACCCCTTGACAAGAGGCAAGAAAATTAAGTATACTTTGTATTTGCATTGTGTTTGCACTTCATTCATGTCACTTACTTGTAGTTCTTGTATTGTGCAACATAAATATTTCATTGAGATCGTGTGTGTGTGTGTGTGTAAGCATGACATGCTAAGTATTGAATTAAAAATAAATTTGACAATATGTCTAATATTTAGTTTAATAAATTAAACGAGTCATTGTGTATATCTAAACTTCATTTATATTTATAATAATGAAATTGAAATTTAATGAATAACTTAGAATAACAATTTTGATTGGTTTGATTACAAATAATATTTGAATTTTTTTTAAATGACTATAATTAAATGTAACAATTTTGAATATAATGTTCAACTAAAACTTAAAAATAAATATTTTAACAAACTCAAATTCAAAAATTTGCTCTTACATGTAAATTATAGATATTTCATAAAGTAAAAGATATTGTATACAAGATCTTCACGCGGTGGCTTCATAACAACACCCTCTCCTTATTCAATGCAAGTGATCCCTTCAAAAAGACAACACATCTGCAATGTGGGCTTTGGCCACTATAATTTTCTTTGATAATATTTCAACACTCCAATTTTATAGAGATCTTCTTTGGTGTTGAGTGTTTTCTCAATGTTTGCATGCGATGGTGGTGATGCAAGGAAAAAAAGATTTTATGCTGGTGTAATATTTCAACACTCCAATTTTATAGAGATCTTCTTTGGTGTTGAGTATTTTCTCAGTATTTGCACGCAATGGTGGTGATGCAAGGAAAAAAAGATTTTATGCTGGTGTAATATTTCAACACTCCAATTTTATAGAGATCTTCTTTGGTGTCGAGTTTTTTCTCAGTATTTGCATGCGATGGTGGTGATGCAAGGAAAAAAAAATTATATTGCTGGTGGATCTAGATATATTGCGTTGGTGAACAAGTGGGTGGATTAGTTGAAAGAAGAATACATGGATCCTCTGTCGTGGTGGGTAGAGATGAACAAAGGCCTAGTCTAAGGCGCTAATGGGCCACACTGGTGCATTCTCAAGTCCTTATACCACGATATTCCACACCCCGAAGATAACGATGATGATGCAGACTAATGCACCCATCAAAATTTTCGGATGAGTGATGAACTTGATTAAATAAATGTCAATTTTTTAGGTTAGACTATAAAATAAAATACTAAAATGATTAATTAAATGAATGAATATTTGAAATTAATTCTACTAATGTTAAGATAATTATTTTGTTTTATTGGAGGTTTGGAACCTCTTCGACTAAGTGTCAAGGATTGAGGGGTATCCATTCCACCAAAATCTGGCAGGCTCTTTCAAAATTATTCAACATCCCCAGTAGACCAAGGGCCCATTGACGACTGTTAAGATTATGATTAAATTAGTTAATTAAATAATTAGTTTATGTAATTGATGTTATAAGAGGTTATATATAAGATAAATTGAGTGGTGTGACATTTTGAATCAACATTTCAAATTACACTCAGTGATCCACCATTAAGTTGAGAGAGAGAGAATTCTTAGTGTTGATATAATTAATGTCTTTAGATAAATAATCATGATAACTGTTTCATCTATATAAAGTATTATTTTTCTAATGTGTATGAATTTTAACTATTATTAAGAATAAAATATTTATTAGAATTACATACTTTATGCATTCATTAAAATTTTAAAGTTCACAATACAATAAAAACCCACAAAAGAAAAATAAAATTTTCTAAAAAATTATGATTCCTATGCTACCTTTATTTCATAGCTTTTTCACCAATTAAATACTTATAGACTTTCTTTCATTTGTGAAATTTAATGTATATAATTTTAAATCATTTCAAAATGAATTCTATAAGTAGTAATTTATTTTTTTAAATTAATATTGAGATAATTTTTTTATATTTTTGAATCATCTCACTCAATGACTTTTGTAATTGCATTAATTACATAAATCTTTGTGTGATTGCATTACTTACATAAATGTTTGTATATCTACTCCACAAATTTCAACAAAGAATCTTCAATACTGTCTAAAATGTTTATAATATTTCCTTACATATAACATGCTTAATTGTATTTTTTAATTTATTCTCTCAATTAGGGACTAAGTAAAATGAAGGCAAACATATAGCAGAAGGTTGCTTATCTCTAAAATAAGGTTGCATTAATCAAATTAGGTAATATGGTGTGAGCTATTCTATTACAAGTAACAATTTTTCAAATTTAAAACTTGTACTATTTAATTGCAATTCTAATGCTATTCTATTACAAGTAACAGTCTTTGAATTGTTGAGAGACATTATTATTATTATTTTATTATTATTCTCTTTCTTGACTTGGAATATTAGTTGTAATGACATTCATAAAGGAGGCGGAATTGGCAATAAAGGTTACCATATTATTTTTTACACATTCCTTAACTTGGGCATAACAATTAAGTAGTGAAGCATCTTTCATGTTCTCAAAGGGTCTCTTATGAGTTGACTAGTAATTTGGATGCCCAGTTTTGAATGTAGACCATTATGGAAGAGCTGCAATTCAATGATGTCTATTATCAACACATAAACCATTTTTTCTATTCATGACTTATTAGAAATTACTTTTACTATTCTCAAAAAATCTTCTTTATTTTGAAGAATTTAATTATTTATGTACACTTAATAACAACATGCCCATAACTTATCAATCTTTAGATTTTCATCAAAAGAAATCATTATTCATACACTAGATACATGCTTGAAAAGAATGAAAATGTTTATCCTCTCAAATAAAACAATAAAAAATTCATGTTGGAAAGGGTCCATAGCATGGGGTAGGTTAGAAAAAGCAACATTAATATAATTGGATGGAAATGTATTAAAATGCTTAATTTTACTTTTTAATTTGATCCCTTGAATAGGGACTAAGGAAAATGAAGGCAAACATGTTGTCGAAGGTTGCTTAAATCTAAAACAAGGTTGTATTAGTCAATTAGGCAACATGGTGTGAAGCTATTCTATTGCAAGTGATTAATTTGTATTCAAATAGAGTGATATTCAATTGCAATTTGAAAGATATTATTTTATACTTCCTCGACAATCTAGGAATGGTTACTTAGGCACTCAAATTGTTGAGAGATATTATTATTATTGTCTTTATTGATTTGGAATATTAGTTGCAAGGGAATTCATGAGTGGGGTGGAATTGTCAATAATGACTACATTATTATTTTTAACGTGTTCCTCAACTTGGACATAATAATTAAGTGGTGGGGCATCTTGCATGTTGTGAATAGGTCTCTTCTAAGTGACACATGATGACTTATAAGAAATTACTTTTACAATTCTCAAAAAATTCTCCTTATTTTGAAAGAAGGTAATCATTTATATACTCAATAACCACAAGCCCATAAATCTTTACATTCTTATCGAAAGAAATCATTATTAGTATACTAGATACCTACTTGACAAAAATGTAAAAATGTTTATTCTCTCAAATAAAAACAATAAAGAATTCATGTTGTAAAGGGTCCATAACATGGGTTAGGTTAGAAAAAGCAACATTAATATAATTGAAAAAGTGTTTGTACAAAAAGTCTTATCACACTATAACATTGCCTAAAGTAAAACCTTAGAAATACCCCCAAAAAAAAATCCATGTACCAGTTAGTAATAAATAATTTACACTGTAAATGAGATATGTATCAGTTATTTACACTGAATGAGATATGTACCAGTTATTTACACTGTGAGTGAGAGATCACAAGTTCCAATCCCTCATGAAATAAAATATGTTCAGATAACCTCATAACTGTAAAAACATCTTTGCCCCCTAAGAAAATGAAAAACTTAAAATACATTTGCTGCATTAGTTGTCAGAATCTTCAGGCAGGGGAATATCCTGGTCCAAGCGCCAGTGGCCGTCGAGGCCCTGCACCATGCCCTTGTTCTTCTCAATCCACCATGATTCAGGAACCAATTCTTCCTCCTTCAACCAATCCTGATGCTTATTCACCAGACTAACATCTCGATCCACCACCAGCTTAAAATCCCCCTTCCCCTTCCCCTTTCCCTTCCCCTGCATCCCCGCCACAGCGTGCAAATACGCGTCCAGATTGTGCCAGCAACTGGCATTTCCAGAGTCCTTAACAAAGGGCGAATCACCGGTATCGGTTCGAATCTCCACGCCCACATCCTCATACCCAACAACAGGATACAGAGGAACCAAATCAGGGGAATTCGTAACGCGCAGTATTTTGAGCTCAGGAAGCAATTTAACCACGCTTTGCTTGAATTCCGAATTCCCCACCCGCGGGCTGGCGAATGCAATGACAGTCACAGGAATGGGCGATTCTGAATCATTCAATCTATTCAACCCATTTATAACAATATCAAATGCACAGAGCGTGGCGAGAGCAGCGCCCAGGCTATGACCAGTTAAAGTTATGCTCAATTCGCGGTTCTCATATTTGAACACCTGGAGCAATTTCCTCAACTCGGCGAAAACCTGGTCTCTGGCGCTGCTCTTATTGAAGGGCGATTTGGGGTCATCCGATGTGTAGATTTCGAACCACCCTCTGTGAACCTTCACGGATCCGTCTCTCACAGCCTTCTCAACGCTCTCGTCCAGAAAAATACGAGAACTACTTCCCCCGGGCGGGAGGAGACTCGAAACCGGGACCTGCTCGGGGCTGAAATCCTCAATCCACTCCAATGTCTGTACACTTCCTCTCCAAGCAATGGAGATATCTCGGCGCCCGTAAATTGACAGAGGTCCGCCCTGTGCAGTGACTGCCATGTACCCCATCCAGTTCGATTCAGAGCTCCAGGCTTCCCGAGACAAGGATTTTATGAGAAACGCCTCAGGAAGCGTTATTTTGGAGGTGGCGTATAAAAATCTGGAGACTTGGTATCCTATGTTTCGTAATCCCACTCTGCTGAAGAAGTCTGTTTTGCCATATCTGCTGCTGCCCGCGTATTTTGATCTGCGCTCACTGTTGAATGCATCGTATGACGCCTGGGCTTGGTCACCGTATAAAAGTATGTTCTTCCGGAGGTCCAGATCGAGAGGGTCCAACAGCCCTTCCCAGTTGTTACTGCCCTGCAACAATCTCCACCTTCTTGCAATGTTTCCCACATCCATCATCTCCCACGAAATGAATTAAACAAGAGTCTTTTACTGGTTTTTATAAAACCCAGCAATGTATGGAATCAATCTTTTAGTGGTTTTTATAAAACCCACCAATGTATGGAATCAATAGTGGTTTTTATAAAACCCAGCAATGGTTTTTATAAGACCCAGCAATGTATGGAATCAAGAGTCGTAACAACTGTGTTATACGCCAGCATAACGAGTACCCAATAATGGAGTTGCCCAATTAAGCTTACAATTTCCCACGTCCATATCTTGCCTCCTCTTTCTTTTACATTACAAGTCTCTGTCAATAAACAGGCTAAAAATGGCACAAATACCCATCACAGTCAACCAAAAACAAAAAACACTAATTCAAGCTTTGGTATTCTTTGAAAAGATGGCCATGCTTTCTTTACTTATATGCTACTCAAGATATATCTATTATACTTTTTTCCGTTTCCCCGTTTTGGTATTTATGTTAACTTGTGGGAAAAAACAAAAAACAATAATAATTTCTTGTGGCTTCCACTCTCCTCGTTTCAATGGTTTAATTATGTAATTTATGGATTTTTATTTTTTTTGATGAATAGTTTCTTTTCTATTAAAAAATATTAAAGTTATTTATGGATTTTTATGACTTTAGTATTGCTTCTGGCTTCCACCCTCCTCATTTCAATGGCTTAATTATGTAATTTATGGATTTTTATGACTTTCATTGGTGACAATTTAATAAAAGAAATAATTATTTAGTAATAGGTTATTGCAAGTTTCTCATTCTTTAATTTTATAGAATTTGTGAGAGCTGCTGAACTTTTCTTCAAAATTATCATAAACTTGCTATTCACTCTTCTATTAGTGTGAATTCCACAAGGTAATCTCTATGTTGACAAGGTGTATAAGACAATGTTAAAGTTTTTTTTTTTGTTTTTTTGGTTATAATGTTTTAAGATTTCTTGAAGTTGGTAGTAAGCTATGATAGTTTTAGATACAAAATTAGAGTTTATATTAATATAATTCAAAATGAAAGTCAATTTAGTAAGCTTTTTAAAATTTATGTTTGTAATTATTCTAACATTAATTTTTAAAGATTTTATAAATAAGATTTTCTATTTATATTGAGTTTATGGTGCATATTGGCATATTTATCTTTATAGGAATATAGGTAGAGTATGGTGAAAGATATCATATTTATTCACCATTCCACTTTAAAAATTGTCACATTATTATATTGTATTCAATATTAAATTATTATTGGCCAGTACCATAGATGACCATGGCTCATACTTCTTGAAGTGCACAATGTAAGCTTATTTTATTTTCAATAAAAGGGAGCTTGCCCCCTTGGGAGTAGTAATGTTTAAAAAAATATTGAATCATTATTATACTATGATATTGTGATTAATATTAAATTATTATTAAGATAAGAATGTTATTATATTTTAATATTAAATTATTAAATTCAGATATAATTTTGTTATTACGTTTTGATATATTTTTATATTTATGATATGATGTGAGAGAGCTTACCCTTAGTAGGCAAGAGGTTGAAAGTCTTAAAGGAAATGTTGATTTGATAAGTGATACCTTTGAAATGAACTTCTTGTCTGGAAGCCTTCACAAAGATTGATGTTGCATGATGGAAGTTAATGCATGGTTTCATTCATGGAGGAACACATAAACTTGATCATCATTGTTGATATTGAATGATTTAAAACTTGACTTAGGATCTCTCCTCAAATTCCTTGAAGATGCTTGATTGTATTGCTCAATTGGAGTGATAAGAGGACAAATTCTTGTAGAGAGATGTTCAAATGAGGGTGAGGAAGTTGTATTTATGCGTAACTTACATGTTTCACATTTTTTTCTCGAAGAAGGTTGACATCAAGGATAAATTTCTTTCTCTAGATTTTCCCAATCAGTAGAGGTTTAAACTTGGGCCAAAAAAGGATGGACTAAGGTGCTAGGCACCATAGTCCTAACATTTTGAGACAAAACTAAGGTCATTGAGCTTAGGATTATGTTGGGCTTCCAATTTTGGCTATGGATTGTACACAATCAATAATGAATTGGGGGGATGAGGGAAAACCACCCAAGTGGGCCCAAAATGGGTGTGGAATTGTACGAGGATATAATTTACATGTCTCATAAAAAAATTGATGGAAAATTAAAATGTGTTTGATCAATAGTTTGTAAGATTTTGGTGATTGGCCCCCTTATTGGTTGTCATATATTCACCAATTTCTAATCAATCAATACAAACGATTCACCAATTTGTAAATTTATTCACCACTAAAATAATCCCTAGTTCTAATTACCATTCTCTTAAGTCTACTAAGGTTCAATCCTTAGTTATATATTCTATGTAGGAGGAAAGTATTATTTCTCCTTCTAAGGTAAGCATGAATGTATAATCTTCCAGTGGAGAGTGTTGAGACAAAAATATAAGATGTTGAGGTTTGTATAGAATAAGAATTAGTTGAGTTAGTTGCATAGGAGAAAGAAAATTATTGAATAATTCCAACTAATGAGATAATGATGGTGTCTTATCCTAGTGACAATTTAAAGGTAGAATTCCCTTCCAAAATGGATTCTTTTTCAAGTGAAAAAATAGATAATATGGCTAATTCCAATTCTTAGAAATATTAATCCACAGATTCTATTGCTTGTTTACCATTCCTTCTAGTTGTATAAAGTAGGTAAGTCAAAACATAGGATTCAAACAATGTCTTATGTGAAGGAATGAGAGCTTTGTGAATATCTAGATTAGAGAAAATAAATTAGTTTCTTTCATTTTCTCCTACTTTATTAGAATTTGAAGAGGATGATGGTTATGTTATATACACTAGACAAATGTATCTCCTAATAAAGTGAATCCTAAAATTTATTGAGAGAGGGCATATGATACTTACATGTATCATAGGAAGAAATTGCATTTTTGCTCCTTTTCAAGCATTTCACCTTGTATGGGTTTTGTAGAAGAATTATATCTTATTTTAGTCTGTATGACGCTTCTTGTTGGTATGAGGACCTTTATAAACCTCCATGTGACTTTTTTTCATAAATAGTGATTATTTTAGAAATATATTATGGTTCTCTTAAACCTTTTATTCTTCATCATACATTTAAAGTCCTCAATAAGAATGTTGTGTAGATTTTAGTATATGTTTATAACCTTTTATGTTAGTGTTAACTTAGATATCTAGCAAGTAAGTCTTAAATGACAAAATAAGCTTGAGTATGCATTACAAGAATGTGGATGCTAGATCTTACACAAAAATTCTATGTGCCTTATCAATCATTACCAATTTACATGTAAGGGAACATTGTTTAACTTGAGCATGATAAAGTGTCTATTCTTTACTTTTAGTTGAATATAATCTTCAAAATTATCTCATGGAATTCTACTCATTTATTATTATATTTATTTTCAAATTCATGTGTAAACAAATTAATCAAAATTGTTATTCCAAGTTGTTTATAAAGTCTCAATACAATTGTTATAAATTTGATAAAATCTAGGCATTCTTATCTTTTAGAAGATGATATATTGAATTATAAATTGAATTTATTTAATTAAATATTATAGAAATATTGTCAAAATTAATTTTTTAAGTCCAGATTTATCTTGTCATGCTTATATAGTTTATCTCTTACATATTTGATCTCAATCGAATTTCAATATTGTTCATTACAAGACTTCTAATAAGTGATGTGAATGAAGTCAAGACCACTTCTACTACTTCTTGTAAAGGGGCTTGAATTGAATAAGCTATCATTTTCTATTACCATACCAAAATCATCTAATCTAATAAATAATAATAACTGGTACAAATATCTTAATTTCTTAAATGCAAAAGATACCTACTACATTTAGATATCTTCAGGACCTTTCACTTTTACTCATCAGCAATTTGTTGATGACACTATTTTGGGGGGGGGGGAGTCCTCAGTAAAGGAGGCTAGAAATGTTAGGATTATTCTCAATTCCTACACCAACGCTTCGGGGCAGCTTATTAACTGGAACAAGAGCTCGGTTTATTTCATCAACACTCTCGAAGATAGACAGAGGAGAATGGCAGGTATTCTAGGTTGTGGCATTAGCTCCTTTCCAGCTTCCTACCTTGGCCTCCCGCTTGGAAACAAACCCCCAGAGGCCTTCTGGGGAGGCCTCATAGACAGATTCAACAGGAAATTGGCGGGTTGGAAGGGCATCACCCTGAGTCAGGCTGGGAAAATTACTTTGATTCAATCCACTCTCTAGAACCTCCCTACCTATGCTCTTAGCATTTTTACCATCCCTGCAAAGGTGGCTAACACTCTTGAAGCCATCCAGAGAAAGTTCCTATGGGCAGACAAAGATGGGAACAAGAAATACCCACTAGTGGCCTGGGATAAGGTATGTAAGCCAAAAAAATATGGAGGCCTAGGGATCAAGATGCTAAAGAAGTTCAACAAAGCTTTGCAAGCCAAACAGATTTGGAGAATCTTCAATTCAACAGGGGAATGGAGGGATATCATGAAGGATAAATATGTAGAAGACTTAACCTTCAAACAATTTATAAGTAGAGACTCTGACCCAATGGGCTCCCACATCTGGAATGGCATTTTGAGGACCAAAGGAATAGTGACAGCAAAAATTAGATGGAAAGTGGGTAACGGTAAGAAGGTAAATTTCTAGCATGATGACTGGCTCAGACAGGGACCTCTATGGAATTTGGAGCCTTACAAAAAATGGGCAGAACATTGCATGAACAGGTTTGGCAGCAGTGTCAATGACTATAGAATCAATAACAAATGGGTCAATCTCACTAAGGTGTCCCAGGATATCAAACCCCTTATGGTCTATATGGGGCACACTCCCCTTTCTCCCAATGAGGATGTCCTGGTTTGGGGGGAGACCAAGGATGGAAACTATTCAGTGACCTCGGGATATGCTTCAATGCAGAGATCTGTTGCTATACCCACTTGGGCAAAGGCCTGGTTCCCTGGTATCATCCCTAAAGTTAATATTTTCTTCTAGACTTTGCTTCAAAATCGCATCTTGACAGTGGACAATCTTATTAAACGGGGACATTACATTCCTAATCGATGTGGCACATCCTCTGCAAATGTCATAGTGAAAATATGGATCATTTATTTCTTCACTGCAATTATGCCAGGAAGATATGGCATTATTTTATGGGTTTTTTCGAGACATCCTGGGTTTTCCCTAGCAACATTCTTGATCTTTTTTATCAATGGCTACTGGGGGGGAGTGGCCATCATATCTGGGTTTGGGCTATGCCACACATCTGCTGGGGGGTCTGGAAGGAACGCAACAATAGGATTTTTAGGGATCAGATCACCCCGGTTAAGGTTGTAGCACAGAAAATTGCTAATGCTCTTAAGGAAAACCTCATCATTTGCAAAGGTAGCAGCATTTCAACTCACTCAAATGGGTCAAACACCATCAACAAAAGGCTAGGCTACAGATGGTCTTTACCACCGGAAGGGTGGTACAAGGCTAATTTTGACGGGGCAGCAAAGGGGAACCCTAGGAAGGCAGGAGCGGGAGGAATCATCAAAAACTCACATGGCAAAGGAATTGCAGCAATTTCAGCACCCCTGGGATCACAAACCAACCACTATGCTAAGGCTAGTGTGGCACATCACACAATTAAGCTGGCCAAGGAAATGGGTATCAAAAATTTATGGGTGGAAGGGGACTCAAAAAATATAATTGATTGCCTTAATGAAAAAATCGGAGCTTCCTGGACTATAGAGAATATTATAAAGGAATGTATTCAAATTCTAAAATCCTTCGACGAGATTTACGTCGCACATGAGTATCGTGAAGCAAACCAGGTGGCAGACACGCTGGCAAATTTGGGTGTCATGTGCGAAGAAGTTAAACAATGGAAGAACGGGAAACATTTACCACCGGAAATTGCCAACATAATGGAAAATGATCGGGTCCCGGGCAAAATCGGATATATTAAAGATCAATAATGACAGAAGCTAAAAGGCCAATTATGGAGAGTAAAGACAGAGGCAAAAATAATCCCCGCGGGATGTGCAAGTACAATTGCTGTGATGGGAAAGTCAGTTTTATGCCCCATCGGCACACTTGGCGGATTTTAAGCAATTATTACATTTACGAAGCTAAAGGAAGGATCTTGAAACCCCAAATAAACCTCATACTTCAAACGATCTCCACAAGAAACAGAGGAAACAAAAGAGTTGCAGACATGGTGGGAGAGAGGCACAAGAGAGACCCGGAGAGAGAAATTGAGAAATGGCGCGAGAGATCAAAGGTGTGGGAAATTCTGAGAAATGGGGAAGTAACCACTTATATCGAACGCCTCCATGGGTGGAAGCCGTCAGTCACAAGGATGATGGTTAACAGCTGGAAAGAAGGTAAGGTGAAAATTGATTGGGTTACTTTCATGGTGACTGAGGAAATAATTTCTGCGGTTACAGGCATTCCTATTATAGGAAAGAAGTTCTATAGGGACAAGAAAATCTCTTCTAAAGCTCTGATGGAGTTTGTCAAAGATGAAGTCGAAAAACGTTCCCTGGTCAAGAAAGGGACCTTTTATCACTCGAGCTCCATCAAACGTCTGTGGCGCTTTGTGTTGCGGGCGATAATCAAATTCCTCACGCTCGACACCAGATTTGATCGCATCAGCACCCATCATTTTGTGCTCCTCAACCATTTCAGGTATGGGGTTAAGATTTCCCTCCCATTCTACCTATATTTGTCTATTAATGAAAACATAAACGATTATAAGGAGAAACAGATTAGTAATCCGGCCTTCCATGAGGGCTTACTTCTTTTGCTTTATGAATATTTTAAATCCCATACCCAAGGAAAGGGAATCCAAGTTAAAGAGGAAAGGGATTCCATGGGGGATTCTGAGGAGGAATACTTCCCTTCTGAAATAGAGGATAGCAAAGACATGCATTCTTATTCAGAGGTGGAACATACTAGCCAACAGAAGAAAAGTAAAAATAGAGCAAACAAAGAGAATTCAAAATAGCACATTGAAGTCTCTTCGGACAGGGAATACAATGAGGAAGAGGAAGGAATGGAAACAGGGAAGGAGAATTTAGAAGACGAAACAACATTGAAGAAGAAAGGGAAAAAGGTTACTAAAAGGAAGATCACCATCAAAATTCTGACTCAGAAGGAAGGGGAAAACTCGGGGAAGCAGGCCACGAGATCCAAAAGAAGCAAAGTGGAAACAAAGGAGGAAAAAATGGCAAAACAAGAGGAGATACAAGAGAACAAAGATGAAACAGAGGAGTGTCAGGGTATGGACGATGAAGAGGACAAGAATAGAAAAATCTATACTGAGTATGGTGAAGAACAGTACACCTATAGTATTACAGGTCAAGATAAGAAAGTGGTCTGGAGAAACTTCGATTCCCTCTCAGCCAAAATGGGCATTAAAAGAGAATTGGTAAAAACCCTGGTAAAGGAAAATAAAGAGGGAAGAATTCAGATGGAGAAACTCATCGACCCGACCATGGTGATATTCAGTGACAGTGCAAGGGAAATACCATAAATGGACGTGCTCAAGAACGCAAAGAACAGCGCAATAGACACCTACAGAACTACAAAATGAACCTATTATGAAATCAATGACATGAAAAAAAGGATGGATAGCATGGAGAAGGAACACATTTGCAACAACAATAAAAATATTGTAGAAGACAAAGAGCTAGACAACAGAGTGAATGAACTGAAAAACAGAATTGAAAGCATAGAAGCTACTATGGTCAAAATAGCAGAGCAGAGTTATAATATACTAAAAGCTTCTAATGACAACATAAAGGTCATAATTGATAAGTTCCAAGAGCAACACTGTAATCCGGAAGGAAGACAGAAGAATGGAGATAGGAACCAACTCCAAGAAGATGAAAATGTAAAGAATCAGACAGACAAGGGAGTTGACAAGGAGTTGGATGATGTCAAAGAAGCTGCCGAAAGAATGACAGAGCTGGAGATCAGAGCAGCGGAGATCCTTAGAGAAATAGCCTAAAGGATGGATCTGGCTTTTATTCCTGCCTTTTTTGATATGTGATCCAGGTTTTTTGGTCATTGTATCTGTTCTGTTGGTTTTCCTGTTTTATGATGTTTGAATTGTATTGTTTAGATGCTTTAGACTTTGTTTGTTACTTCTGTAGGGTTTCAGGCACCCATCAAAACCTGTTTTCCATAATCAAAAACATAATATTAGAAAAATATTAGAAAAAATTACATTTCAATAAATTAACTAATATTAATTAACCTTGAGCAAGTTATATTTCAATTTAGAAATTATACAACAAATTCATATACATTTTTAATTGAGAGGAGTGTTGTTTTCAACTTGTGATAACCAGATTTTTGTACTTCATAGGGGGATAAAATGAACAATTTATTCGATTAAAAATATTACTATTTTAAATTTTAGTGGAGTTTACTATTACTTGATCTTTTAGTGATTTATGGTGGGTGCATTAGTCTAGGTTATCATCGTTGTGTTTGGGGTGTGGAATATCGTGGTCCAAGGGCTAGCCCATGCCCTTGTTGTTCTCTACCAAGTATTCCTCCTTCGACCTATCCACCCACTTGTTCACCAACGCATGCAAGTACACCTCCACCACCATCTTAAAATCTCCCTTCCCCTGCATACCCACCACCACGTACAAATTGTGCTAGCAAACATCATCCCCAAAACTATTGAAGAAGGGCAACAACGAACGACTGAAATCACCCACACTAAGCGTTGACTTGTAGGCTAAAAGTGTTAAACACTCAGAGTTGATTGATATTCTCTAGGCTTAATATGTTGATTAGTGTATGTGGTTTAAAGATTTCTCAATTCATGTGAGTCATCTTTGTAGCAGTCCACTTCTCACAAACCTAGCCCTCACGCTCCTCTTTTTGAAGGGCGACTGGGGATTCGTACCACCCTTGCTGAACCTTGGCTGCCCCGCTCCTCACCAACTTTGAAACTCTCACGTACCAATTGTTGATGCTAAACAACAAGATAAAAGAATACACCCGCTGATCCAATTAGCTTACATAACAACAATGAAGAATAAATAGAAGATCAAGGAGACTGAACAAAAAGTCAATGACTAGAATTCATATACATTTTTAATTGACAGGATTGTTGTTTGTTGTTTTCAATTGTGGTAGGCACTTTTTTCGGTGCTAAATACGAGGATATAATGAACAATTTACTGAATTAAAAACATTAGTATTTTAAATTTCAGTGGAGTTTAGTATTACTTGATTTGTAGCGACTTATGATGTCTGCATTAGTCAGCGTTGTCATGATGCCTCAGCTGTAAACATCACACACTAATGACTAATTCCTAAACAAAAAGTGTTAAATAGTCAAAATTGACTTACTTTTTTCAAGCTTAATTTTTTCCTTAATTTATGATGTTTAAGACTAATGTGCATGATGTGTGCAAGACCTATTCCACACAAAATGAAATAAAAAGAATCTTTTAATAGTTTTTATAAGACCCAACCATTTGCAGAATCAAAAGTCGTGACAAATGTGTTATACGCCAACACACCTACCAATAGAGGAGCTGCCCAATCAACCTTACAATTTCCAAACATTGTTGAAATTAAAATTTGATACGATGGATTGAGCAAATAAGCAGCTACGATGAAATTTCGCATGGACGTAAGAGAAAACTTGTGAGAAAGGATAAAATACACTCAAATAGACTCAATATATCCATAATAGACTCAATAGAAGAGGTCAAAATTTATACATAGCATACTAGCTGCCACTACGAAACTTCAAGTCCTAAATATCAAAATAGCTATTTTGATATTTTATACACTCAAATACTTCTATCCTCCCACGGCTGCCTTGCATGTACGGCTGCCTTGATTTTTATGTCTAGCAAAGAACCCAACCTTTCATGTAAGGACCAAGCATGCTCAAAATATGTTACAGGATGGCAAGGTTATGCTAGAAAATTTTGAGCCTTTGAAGAATGTTATAAATTTACTAATGAAGGTATGAGCACAAAAAAATAGGTGGCATATGAGTTTATAGGTCTATTAGTCCTTAGTAATAAGATTAGGGTGTTGATTCTTCCTTTATTCTTGCAATATATTCACCAAGTGGAAGAGTATCATAAAGGGTGTCCTCACCATACTTTGATTGATTAAATTAAAAATATATATATAATTTCTTAGCTTATAAAATGGATAAACTCAATCTTTGGGCTATGAAGTTATTTTTCGGTCAAAATAAATATTTTAGATTGTTTGACACCACCTAGAGGGTGCACGCTACATAGGTCTCTTAGAGATCCATATTTTAAAAAACATGAGCCTAATATGCCTCTTGGATAAAAAATTATAGCTTGTAGAGGTTTTATAGAAAATGTAAAAATGTATTGCACACATAGAAGAGTTATATGGTGGAATTACACTTATGGACCAACTTATAATGTGTGTTATGACACATTACAAGGACTATTTGATTGAATATAATGGAACCAAAATAGAACACCCATTTTGGTGGGTGGAAAGAATGTCTCACTTTTAGTCTGTGGGTTTGTCTTGAGATTTAAGATCAAGGTGCCACTTTTGGGTGGTTTTTAGCTCATAAGTTTCTAATTTATATTTGATGGTTTCATGCATTATATATGGTATAAAATAGGTGATTAAGATGGAGTTTGTACGTACAATGTTATAAACATTGAACAATGTTAATATCATCCATTGTTATTAACATTAAACTTTGATAATTCATCCAAATCTCTAGTTGGTGATACTCCTATGAAGGCTTTCTTTATACAAGCATATTCTAATTGTGTTGTTTACTAAATAATATATTGGGTTGCTTTGGTATATTTTTTTTTCTCCTAAAAATATATTTTCTCACATACACATTTTATGGCATATTATTTATTTTCATTGTTTATATGTATTTTTTCTTTTTACAAATTTTAAAATTTGCATTTAACAATTTCCTCAATATTTTAATCTAGGAAACACCTTTGCATACCTTGTTTTTCTAAACTAACACTTTAGATTTCAGATTAGGATGCTTTGCAAACTACTCTCTCTAAAAGTCAACCAAAAAGTGTAGAATAGGTGTACTAATTGACATAGTCCATGAGTTTTTGCATGTTCAAAATCTACAACTATAGGTCTCAATCTGCACTCTGCACCTTTACAACTTTTAGTAGTTGAATCTATAGCTTGCACACAAAAAAAGTGGAAAATATTGTGTTGCATAGGGGTTTACCTAAGTCAAACCGCATATGAGAATTAATCTCCACTAAATCTATGATGTGATGTGAGAAATCTTACCCTTGGTAGTGTAGACATGTAAAGCCTTTAAGAAAATGTTGAACTGATAAGTGATACCTTTGCAATGAACTTCTTGCCTTAAAGTCCTCACAAAGCATGAAGTTTCTTGATGGGAGTCAATGCATGAATTCATTCATGAAGGAACCCATCAATTTGATCATGATTGTTGAACTTGAATGCCAGCATGCTTGAAAATTTGACTTAAAATCTCTCCTCAAATGCCTTGAAGATGTCTAGTTTTATTACTCAATTAGAGTGATAAGAGAATTAATTCTAATATAGAGATGTTCAAATGAGGGAGAGTTGTATTAATATACAACTTACATGTAACTTCACATTTAAATTTTGAAGAAGATCGACATTGAGGAGCACTTTCCAGCTCTACATTTTCTCGATCATTAGAGGTTTGAACTTGGGCTCGAAAAGGATGAACTAGAGTGCTAGGCATCATAGTACAAAGGACAACATCAAGATCAAGGAAATAATAGAAAATAGTTCTAGAATAACAAAACATAAAATAATTTATTCAACAAGATATACAAATATAAATAAGCTAAAGATAAAAAGGAGGTACAAGGATGAAGATGGAAGAAAAAAAAAACTTATGAATAAAGAGAGTTGATGAGATTAGTGACCTGCCTTGCTTCTCCTTCCAACAAATTTGCACAAAAAAAAAATGTTGGGTGGTTGTTTGGAGACCTGCCTCAGTCATATCCCTATTTTGGTGTTTCCACCTCCACAACATCCAAATAGATGAGATAAATGGTGATAAATAATCGTAAAGATGATAGATAAACACTAAAGATAATGATATTGAAAGATGAAGAGCTACGATGTTCTATCAAAACATAAAAATGAGTGAGATGTGGAGACTCCCTCCAAAGCCACAAAGCTAGAGTTCAATGGATTGGAGGTCAAAATTTGAATGATCAAAACCAAGGTGTTGCAAGTTGTCCTAATACAATATAAGAAGTTGTGAAAATTGGAACAAAGAGAGCTACAAGCAAGTGAAAAAGCGTGAAGAGAGCAAGAAAATGACCAAGGAGTGTGTAGAGACCCCAATGAAACTTGAAAATAGGATTATAATGGTAAGAAGTTTAATCTTGGCATCAGTGGGCGGTGGTATGAGGTATTGCATTGCAATGGTGGTAGTTTGTAATGCTTCAACAATGCTCTACACATCTGCATATTTGTAGGATTAGTGTGGGGCACGTGGATGTATCCATGACGCACATGTGTCTTGGGCCAACTAGGCCATGTGACTGAGAATATCAATAGATGGTTGATAAAGCAAATAAAATGGATGCAAAGGGTGGCATGAAATTTCATGTTTTTAACTTAAAGACATCGTGTACTAGTAAATTACATCGGGGTAAAAATATATGATATTACAAGGAACAACATCATCATCGGTGATTAATAATTAATAAAGAAGGACAAGTTTAATTGACAAATGTACACATTATAGAAATCAACTTGAAGAGAGATAAAGAGATATTCAACGGCTACTTAATGAATCTAAGATAATACAAAGCTTTCAGTTAATACAAAGAGTAGGACAAGTTCAATTGGACTATCAAGGAATCAATAGTCTTCAATTAAATGGGTGACCAACCAATTCATCAATGATGAATCTTATAATAGTGGTGATATACAAATAAGATAGTAGTGATTTTTTTATATCAAACAAACATCGATCCATATATTAATAAAGATAATTCCATAATTTCCACCCAAGGAAAGGTAATTAGTTAATGAAATTGGCAAGTTCAATTAGTACATGAAGAAGTGTGATTTGTTGCAAGAGATGTGTCAGTTTGGAGTGATTTCTCCCATCATGCCTCCTCAAAACATGTTAAAGGGGAATCAATTACTCCTCAAACGACATCAAACAAAGTTATTCATATCTACATGTACTTGTAGTGCTCAAGGAGTCTTATCCTAACCAAGGAAGGTGGTATCAATACCCCATTTCTGAGATAAAATGCATGTGCATCTAGAAATTAATAAAAAAATGCATATGAAGATCATTGCATAAGCACGATAGCTAAGAAATAGAAATAATGATTATCATATCAATTACACCTTGAGAAAAGAGATCGCTATAATATCAATTATAATTGTAATTCATTTGATCCATAAAGGATCACAAATACATGAATATATCTTTACCAGATTGGATTGTCATCCATTCTCACATCCAAGTATCGATTTAGAATCATAGAAAAACTTCTATATTGAATATCATATCAGATATTTTGTCATCATAGATTCAATTTTGTCATTCTAAGAGTATTATCAATTTTGTTGATATAAAAAATATTGGTGTGTGTGTGTGTGTGTGTGTGTGTGTGTGTGTGTGTGTGTGTGAGAGAGAGAGAGAGAGAGAGAGAGAGAGAGCATCCTTGATATAAGTTTGGTATGATGATATTATCATCTCTTATCAAACTGATACCATATCAGGATGCTAAGAGGTGATAATCGTTTGATATCATCATCAAACTTATTGGTGGACTATCAAACACTTGATATATTTAATTTATATAAATGAAGATTTTGTCATCAAACTCAGATCAGGCATTTATTAGATTAGTAATAATACAAAGAATAGTGACATTATATGTAAAAGAACTAAGTTATATCTTGGCATACCATATTCAATACATACTTAAACTTTATACCAAATAAAATTTTTGTGTGTACAAGTTATAAAAAAAATTATGTCGTAGTTTAAACCATAAGATATTAGAAACACACACATATAGACAGACATATACGCACATACACACACACAAATCTCAAAATGCTTAATTGTTTGTTTTTTTATAACTGATAATTGTAGGGGATAAAGTTTCATATACAATGCATTCAGAGTGTGATAATATATACAAAACCAATATCGTTATTAGTTACCAAGAACCGACCACAACATATACTGGTAGACAGACAAATAATAATTGAATGCACAATACATTCATTGTTGTAACTAATAGATAGTTATGCCTATCAATGATGTTATGCCAACATTCCCCCCTCTTAATACATTTATCCTAAAAACATCTAATTCACCTTGCCTTAGGGATCCCCCCTTAAGGCTTACATACAAAAACACATGTTGATTACATAACATGAATACATATGTTGATAAAATATTCTTCATAAGCATAAAATCCTATATTATGCAAGGCTCCATCAAGCTATATCGTGACCCTCAGAAAGGTGTATCTTTGAGTTGTGTTCTTAAGCTCTCAGTCTCGAACTCTCAAATTACAGTCTTGAATTATTCAACAATGATCCCTAAGAGATGCGACAGATCTCTATCATTGTCTAGTGACTGTGAAAGGGTATAATTCTTGATCATATACTCTGAAGCCCGCTTGACAACAATCCATATTGAGCGCAATACAAAATCTCAAACCTGTCTCCAAAAAGAGTCTTCACAAGACATGCATTCTTCAAACTTGTCAGCATTTGAAAGCAAAACAAAAAAGAAAACCAAAAATGCCAAAAACATTTCTAATGTTGAACACCATCTTAAAGCAAGAAGCTGACTTGAGATGATGGAATTTCCTCCATCCTCCAATGCCACCAACCTCAAAAATGACATCATCAAGCATCCAAGTTATGGTAAAAAGGTGGCTTTGGTTCACCAAGTAAAGTGTTCTTGTCACTAGTCAATCTTGACTTAGCACAATCTAGATTTAGAGTCCCAACAAGAGAAGTTTCACCATTCTTTAGCATTTCATTGCCATAAATAAATAAGTGCCCATATCTAAGCCCACATAGAAAGTATGAAATCCCATCAAAATGGCATATGGAAATAGATTGAGATGGTACATAATCCATTGTAATCGCGTTTAGATTACAAAAGTAAATATCTCAAACCAATCCATATTCCCACTGACTGCAACAATGTGGACTTTCATGTGTGCCATCATATAGACTAACCCATCCCACATAAAATACAAATGGCATGCCTATGAGAGTGGAATATTCAACACCCATATGAATTTTTATTTTTTATTTTTTATTTATTTTTAATATTCTACATGATCTTGTATACCATTTGCTCCATGCTTAGAGAAATATTAGCAATTTCAATTGCTAGCAATCCTCCTATCCACCATAAATATCAATCTTTATAATTTGAATTAAATATTCTTTGCAATCTTTATCTTCAATCCCTAATTAAACTCAAAATTGGCTGCAAGCTCTGGTGCTAACCGTGTTGACTATATCTTGGTGCCATAAATTTAAAAAACAAATCCAAAATCCATAGGATATCTCTAGAATTTGAAAAGAATGACCCTCTTTCACTGCAATGTGAAGAGTCTACCAGATGAATTTTGTCATCTTCAATCCCTCCAGTACCTGCGGTTAGAAAGATTTGAAATGCTATCATTATTGACTAGTAGTTTTGGTCTTTTGACGAACCTAAGGCAACTAAATTTGAGTTCTTCCTATGAGTTGAAAATATTACCAGGATCTTTGAAGCAGCTAACGTTGTTGTAGAAACCCAACTCAATAAATTGAGTGATGGAGATAGGTTCACATCCAGGGTGTCACGACTCAACCTATGAGACTCTTTTATTTTAGACTTATCATGCGACTTTTTGACTTTTGTCGACCTAGTCGATATGTTTAGACTATGTTGTTACTTATTGTCATTATGTTTTTTTAGTGTTAGATCTTTTGTCGATGTTTTGGTTGCTCGTATTTCAACTTTACAATGAAATGATGACACTATATGATGTTTAAGTTGATGCTTCTTTTACTTATAGCATGCATTATGACGAGATGTGATGATATTATGGCAAGACCACAATAAAATGTGTTGATTTTATTGATTATAGCATTAATAAAATATGCTGAAATTATTGATTAATTGTTTAATCGAGTACTAATAAGTTGTTTTTGGCTTTGAGTATGTCTAAGTGGATGCAGGATGAAGGCGGGGGCATGGTTGAGGTAGAGGAGGCTAGCCATCAGCTCTGGTGGGTACGGATGATCTGGTCTACGCACACACCACTTAGAGATATTGTGTATTAATGATATTGCTTCATATTTTTATTTACCTCTCTTGAACTTCTATGTGAATTACGTGAATGTGAACGAAATAAATGATTAATTTTCAAGTTGCACATGTTTAGATACTTTGTGTTATTGTGTTTTGGAATTATAAGTAAATATATATTATTAGAATAGAAAGTATTGCGGGCATTTTTATTTCTAGAATGATTACCAAGACGGTTGGAATAAGGAGTGGGAAGGAGTGGCTATTAAAGAGGCTATGCTCCTTAATTTATGGCATGTGTTCTCTCTCTCGCATGCTCAGTTAAATTCTTGTCTTTGAATCTGCAAAAAAAAAAAGGAGAGAGGATTCTTGTTTTGGGAAAGGAATCAATCAAAAAAATGGGAAAACACAAGAAATAAAGAATAACTCGGAGGTGGTGGTCCAAGATTTTGGAAGATAGTATAGTTGATACAGGACGTGGATAGCAAAGAGGACTGCATTTTCTTCTCAGCTCGCACATCCCAGGTTTTTCTTACTTCTTCTTATGATGCATCGTTACTTACCAATGAGTAAATGATTTTTGTTTAATAAATAAATTGCATAGATTGCAGTTAGAAATTTTTATGTTGTTACTGCGGTTTCTTTGGAAGCTGTTTGTTTTTGTATGTATATGCAAATCTACTTAAATCTCTCTACATGAGAATAGTAGGTTGCACATTCAATTTTGGGCAAGTTGAGCTGCACACACATTTTTCTGTTGAAGCCACTCGAGTTTGTTGAAATTCAATGCAGACCCAAAAAACAATTAAAAGCAAAAAACCAGAACAGTAAGAAAAAGGTCAAAGCAATACACAGACAGAAGTTTTATAGTGGTTCATCCAGATTGTCTGGATTACATCCACTTTCAAAAGCAGGGCATATCTCTGTTATTGAT
>MU228384.1:5679121-5710315 GCA_018584345.1 Thuja plicata | reverse complement strand
TTAGTTGTGATGATGAGACACGCCATTGTGATGAATACCAATTTTGTTCTTATCAAACCGTCAAAACATTTAAATAGCCTTTTAAACTGCTATTAAAAATAAAATATTTAATCAACATTTACTTACAAATTTGTGTGCTTATCTGAGTTTGATACGCATATCTGCGTATCAAACTCAGACAAGCACACAAATATGTAGGTAAACAAAGCTTTCTTAGTTAGTTTGATTTTTGTTGAGGTTGTGAATATACAGTACAATGAAAATGCTTTGTTCAAATCATTTTCATAAAACTTGATCTATAAAAACTTGTATATTGGATCTATAATGGATCCAACCACACAACAGATTACCACGAGTGGTCATGCTGACCCAGAAAGGATACGCGCACTAAGAAAAGCTCAGAAGGATACGAAGCATGTCACATACACATTAAACAAGAATCACTACATTGGGATAAGATGCCCATTACACCTAAATAAACCTGGCCATTTCTCCTCTAGCAATATTAATGTTGTGTGGTTATAAATGCAAAAGGTGAATACTAATCCCAACTGCAAGAGTCTCATACATATTTATATATATATATATATTTATACATATTTTATACGATAATATATTAAAAAAAAAATTTAAAAATGGCACAGGCTGTCGAAATTTCGACACAAGGCACTTAGCATATCGACACTGATGTTATACAATCGACGACATGATCAACCATTGTTCATCGCACTTTCGACACACGACACTAAGCATATCGACCCCAATGCTATACAATCAAAAACATAATCAACCGTTGTGCGTCGCAATTTCGACACACGATACTTAGCTTTTCAACGCCGATGCTATAGTCTAGACGCCTTCATCGAGCAGAGTTCGTCGACATTTAGACTGACGTTGGTCGCCTCGATGGAAAGCAGGGTCCAGGCTGGACCAAACATTTCAACGCATCTTCTGTCGTTAAATCCACCATATTGGTGTCGAAATACCGACGACGGTCTAGTGTGACGTAAAATCGACGCAAAAAAAACCGATGCCAGTAGTCGTCGTTTTATAGACCAATTGCTGTCTAAATTGCGACAAATCATCATCGAAAATAGGGGTAAAATTTACTAGTGATGTCACTAAGTCGTTCTCCTAAAATTTATATCAAACTTCTTGTCAAGCACACAATAATTTCATTGCCTTAGTTCATCCTACTTGAAATGATCTTGTAACTTATAAATGGTGATTTAGAGAAAAGGTAAAAGCAAGAGAGATATAGAACATGGTGAATCCAATTCCTTGAAGGAGGATACCATTTTTTTACTTGCTTTTATACACATACCAAATGTTTCATTTCTTCTATTGGGATCCCTTGTTGCATCAATGACTAAGGTAAAATTTCCCATGCTAAGCCTCCTACTTGAACATATCATATATACCCTAGGGACAACTTCTTAAGAAAAATATCTTCCATAAGAGAGAAAATGGAAAGAATAGATTGCTTCAACAATGCAAAATTGAAAATGTTGAGGAGAGGAAGTGTATTTTGTGAAATCATTTTTTCACCTGGGAGGATCGTATCTTGTTGATGGTAAAACCATGGCATTCAGACTTCAACCCTTCTTCTAAAAATTTTTGCAAGATGTCAATCTGGGTTAGACTCCCCTACCTCCCACTTCATCTTTGGGTGGATTCGCTTCTTGAGGAAGTGGGTGAGGCGCTCGGTGATTTTATGATGGTGGATGCGGAATCTTCTGATATTTTTCACTCCACCTATGCTCGTATTTTGGTGGATATCGATGCATCTAAAGGGATGTTTGTGGAGATTAAGCTTGTGTCTCCTAAGGGTAGTTGGATCCAACCTTTGGACTATGAAGGGATTCCCTTCAGGTGTAGAAGGTGCTTCAAAATAGGGCATTTTGCGGTTAAATGTAATCAAGAGAAAGTGAAATCAAAGAATCTCTCTTCATGGTGGAAAGGTGCTTCTTATCAATATTACATCGTATTCAAGAACTCTTCCCAGAAGAGTTTCTCCCAAGTAGTCGAGTGGGATATTCCTATCAACTTGTCGTAGGTTATTGATCTAGGTTCTTCTTATTTTGTTGTCTATGTTCTTGTTTCCTCAATGATGGATTGTGACAAGGTTTCTGCTGGTATGTCTATTAGTGTAGTCCCTTCAGCCAATGCTGGCCCTATAGCAGGTTCTTCTGGTTTTTCTCTCGTTGCTTCTGTAATGGATTGTGATAGGGTTATTCTTGGTAAGTTTGTTGGTGTTGTCCCTTCGTTTGTGGATGTCTCTCGGGTTGTGGCTGGCCCTAGCTCTCAGCTGGCGATGCCAGTGTAGAGTGTTGCCCCCCTCTCAGGTGTTGGGATTTTGATGATGGATTCAGCGGCCTGGCTGGGTGAGGCTACAAAGGTGGAAGAAGGTTGGATCATGGTAAAAGGTAAACACCTTAAGAGGTCTTTGCCCTCTTTTTATATGACCCTTCGGTCCCACAAGAAGGGGGCCAAAGACAAATCTTAATGTTGGATGATCATAGGTTTAGGTTGGGATTTTGGATCATTTCTCTAGTTTGATTTTTCATGTAGTTCTTCTCGTGCATTGTTTGTTCTAGGTTGAGGGAGCCTGTTGTTAAAACCCCCACTTTGGTCTTGATCTGTTCCTTGTTGTGGGTTGTCTTTGAATATCTTTAACAAAAAATTTGTAAAGGGTTTCAGGTCCCCTTCAAAACATGTTTTCACTTAATCAAAAACAATGCAAGATTGATTGATTGAATGTGAAATATACAATGAGATGTCTTTCTCCTAAAGACAAGGCTGAGACATAGGATTAGACAAGATTATGAATTGTGTTTTAAGCCTACAATATGATAAAATTTGTAATGGCATAAATATGACCCTACAAAAAGGAAACTATGTTCCTTTGAGAGCCAGTTTCACAACATACACTCAGATACCTCCAACTACCTAAACTAGTGAAGATAACTGATTATAGATGAAGAAGATGAATATTTTTGGTTACAAAAATAGAAAGAGTAGATGGTATAGGGAGTTTTCAATAAAAATATGAGCAGTTTATATGCAACATGTTATAGCCCCACACAAACCATGACAGGGAATTCTCAGAATGGAAAACAACCTAACTCTATTCTTCAGATAACCTGCAAAACCCAAAAGTCAGAAACGTAATAAAAGGTATTAAATAAAAAAGATGAATAGAAATAAAATAATATAACATAAGAAAACCCTCATGGATCCAAATGCTTCCAATAAACCTGCACACATACAAAAGAGGAAAAATGTTTGGCTTTTTTTGGAGACTTACCTCAGTTAAGTCCATATTTTGGTGTTTCCACCTCCATAACAGCCAGATAGATAGATAGATAGATCAAAAGATAAATAGATAAATAAATGGTGAGTGATTTGGTAGATAAGGGATGTGATTAATCCAAATATACCCTAAGATACGAGAAATATTTTACCAAATAGGCTTGAGAAATCCAAGAGAGCTATGGATATTGTTGTAACAAGTTAGAGAGTGTTGTAGCAAGCAAGAGATTGTAAGAGATTGCAAGAAAGAGCTGGGAGGAACAAAGAGAGATTGAATGGAATCAAAAGAGGGATTAAAAAGAGAGAATAGGAGGGACAGAAAGGGTTGTTGATCGATTTTGGAAGATGCCAAGTCATTTCCACTAACCAAGGTAGGTGAAAAGTGTATAGACACTCAAAACCAATATTTGAATGTTAAGATATTATGGGACGCATGCGCAGCACACTACTATCTAGACAAATCACACTCAAACACTATGTGTGGCAAAGGCAACATGTGGTTTAATGCAAAAGTGGCATTGGAAGGTAGTTGAGTTGAAAAGGACCTTAATCATCTTGAGAGGGAAAAGGATGATGAAAGGGAAAAAATGAGCCTAATTGGATGCTAAGGGAATCGACACTAAAGTGGCTACAAAAGTGTGGGTAAAATTGTAAAAGGGGTATGCAAGTTTTGGCACTACAAAACTAAAGTGTCTAATATTAAATGGTGACTAAGATTATTAAAAGTCAAAAAGATAAGATGTGACAAGATCTTATCTAGAAAACTAAGACTTCTAGAAGAACACCTAGGACCTAAGTAAAATTAACATGCAAATAACTCCCCCACTAGAACCAGCTAGGTCCAAAACCTTTATTTCATAAAGTTCCACTTTATGATCAGGATACTATTGTAGAAGGATTGGAAAAATATATGAAGAAGAACAAAATGTTGCTAAATGATCTCTTTGATGTGTTTCCAGAGGAACTTATTGGGGCCTTGAGTGTAAGGATGACTGTTGATGAATCTAACTCTGAAAAGGAGGATGCTTCGGAAGAAAGTTTGACAAATAAAATGATTGGTAAGTGCAGAAAGGGTCAGCTAGATTTGATACAAGGAATTGTGCAAATTAGAAGGCACATCAATTTTGTAGATGCTTGTACAAATTTGGTGCAGATTGGTTGAAGGCCACGTAAAATTTCAAAATGGACATTGGCTCCATTGAGTCCATGTTAACTAACGCTTCAATGAAGTTTAACTTTTACAGAGATGTTTCTGGAGAAGAAAGAAGTGTGATAAAAGAGTTGTAGTTACAGTTGAATACAAGGAAGAGATACAGAGATGAGTATAAGAAAATTATTTGAATGGAGAGAAATTGTTGAAACAAAACTTGATTCTATGTCAAAAATACATGAAAATGCCAAACATTTTGAAAGAGACGTAGGAAATCTAACATCTTTTGATGATGCTATGAAAAAGTTGATTGAAATTGAATGTCATAAAAGGTTGATGAATTCTTATAGAGGTGAGTGGAAGCTGACTGAGAACCTGAAGAAGAGGTTCAGAGAAATATAGCCTAAGAATATTTTATTTTTTTTATTTTTTTTATTTTTTTTGGTGATATTGCAAGTTTTTTATGTTTTTGTGGTAATTATGTTTTTGGCCTTTGTCTATGGTGGCAAAGGGGGAGAAAGATAAGGAAAATATTTATTTGAAAATGCGTTTTACAGAAGAATGAAATGTATGAAGGTTAATGAGGAATGTTTTGGTTATTTCAATTAGGAGTTGGTTGTGAATAATATCTTAATGGAACATTTTTGGTGGTTGTTTGCCATCAATGAAAAGGGGGGAGATTGTTGGAAATATATGTTTGGTTGAAATTGATGTCAAAAAATGTGGTCTAGTAGTATTTGTTGAAGACATTCTCAAGTATATATGGTGGTCTAGATAAGTTTGAAAGAAGGAAGTTGGTCAGGAAGAAGTAAGGTTGTGTGTTGAACATGATAGTGCTACTGAACAGAGGAAGACATGTATGTATTCAGGAGATCATGTGAGAATGATGTTTGTCAGTATTGTAGTGTTATATTCTTATGTTCAGAAGTCAGTAGTTCAGTAACAGAGATATACAGTTGAAGATGATAGTTGATGAGTTGTTTTTTTCAAAAGGTTTATGCTCTGAAAATAAAGGTTGAAGATGTGTAGATGTGATTTGTATTAGATGTGCAGACGTGATTTGTATTGTATTCAGATTTTGGTCTTGGTTGTAGTGTTCCCTGGTGTTTTGGAAATTGTTCCTGGTGATCCAGAAATAGTGTTATCAAGTGATGCGGTTATGACCAATTTGTGTTCTGGTCTGGATATGTGTTTTGATGGCTTCTGTCATGGATTTTGGATCTTACATTTGTGTGTGGTTCGAATACAACTGGAAAGTGATGTGATTCTTTGGATAGTGTGATGCTACACATTTGAGATAATTGTGGAAGTTGTTCTGGTAATTATGGATCTAGTATTGGGAAATGTGTAACATGTTCTTGGCCCCTCTATCTTCGGGAGTGGATCATGCTTCATGTTTTTGGTTTGGATGTTATATTTAATGTTTCTCTTATCCAAATGGGTTCATGTTATGTGTGACCTATGTTTTGGTCTGGATGCTCTTGGCGTGGGGTCTTGTGATTTGTCGTTGACATGGCCAACTTGTAATTTTCTTTTGGCATGGTCAACCTTGTTCTAATTTCCAATGAATTGTCTTGTATATAAACTATCGTGTATGATTTCAAAAAAAGTAAGAGTGTTGTGAGCGAGAATTAAATATCTATGAGAAGAGTTTTGGAAGAGAAGAGTTCAATTTATGAGGTTTCTATTTTGTGACTGTGACATAAAAATAAAGGCAGAGGCAATGTGTTGTTGAGGTTGACAGAGTTGTGCAGGACAGTTGCATTATTAGGAGAATTTATCTTTATCTAATTTGGAGATTTGAATGCACCTTGTCCCTAGGATAGTGAGTCCTAGGTGCACAAGTTCTTTATGTATCTTGCTACTTTAGCAGTGACCCTTTGTTTGCAAGTTCGGAGAAGTGAGCTCCTATCTATATTCGATGTTGTATTGGCAGTGAGTCTTTGTTTACGAGTCTGGAGCACTGAGCTCCTATTATGTTTGTAATCAAACTATATATCAGTAGTTTATTTTTGTGGGCAAGTGCTCACCATGACTTTTCCTTGTTTGGGTTTTCCACAAATAAAAATCTTGGTGTTCATTTGCTTTTGTTTTAGTTCATTGTTTACTTAACTAAATAAGTTGTGTGGTGGATAACACTGATGGTTGATTATCTAAGTAAGATTTTGGTTTACGTTGATTCACACCCGCCACCTCTCAGCATTTGGTGGGTGTTGACCAAAATGAATGCCAATGTTAAGGTAGGATACCACTACATTTTCTAGGTATGTTGGGGGTACTGAGACAAAGGAAGCAACACCATCTATTGCTAGGTTGGAGAGAGATCATCGGCTACTAAGGTGGCTTCAAGAGGAATGTGATTATTCATTGTGTTTGGTACTTTTTCAAGCACTGAGTGAACCTTGTATAAGAGAAACTGGAAATGCCAACTAGGAGTGACCATCTTTTGAATACATTGATCACCACTAGGGAGTCACCTTCAATCTCCAAATGAGTAACTTATCGTGTCTCACAGATTTTAAGCCCATGGAGGAGGGCTTAAAACTCAACCTCATTATTGGTGCCCTAAACCAATGGGAAGGACAAGGTTAACATAGTATTACTGTTTGAATCCTAAAGTATACAACCCGCACTGAAAGGACAAGGATTTTTCAAAGAGGTAGCATCAAATTTGAGTTTCACTTATCCAACTAATGTAGGTTGTCATGTTGCAAGGGCCTAAAAGGCTCAAAAATAAAATCCACAAACCCTACTAACGAGAATTCTATATATTTAATTAAATTATACTAATATTAATTAGTTTATTTAGAAAAGTAAGCTAATATTCACCATCCTCTCTTCATTTATAAAATAAAACATTTATCCAAAATTAACATCATTAATGTACCTAGCTTAAAATTATTAAAGATCCCAAACTAAATCATTTAATCCTTACCATTGATATCATCAAATCAATCATAGTCATCCAATCATAACTAGTCATCAATTGAAAATCAATGTTTAATTCAAATCATCAAATTCTAAATGAAGTTAATCCTAAATCCTAACTAATAGATCAATTAAGCATATCTTAGTCATTCATTTTCATCTCACTTCCATCCAAATTGAAATCAAGTTTCAATCTCAATTGTCCACTTCCAATTGATCCCCACCCTCTATGCACTAATTACTAACATTTAATTATTTGAATTTTATTTACCTTTCAAATCAATATCAACCCTCCACCCACATCCTAAAACTATAATCTCCCATTCCTCAAGTCATTTCCATGAAAGGGGAATTTTATAGAAAACAAAGTCATGTTGTTTGAGTGATTGAACAATTGCATTCATCTTCTTCATCAACAAATCGTCAAAGTATTCATGACATCGAGAAGGTTTTAGTTTATATTCTCTTTGCTCTAAATAATATCGTGCAACTAGGTGTGGAATAGGAGCTTTTCTTATACATTATTCTATCATTTTATTATATATATTAAGTATGTATACACGTAAATATTAAATCGACATATCTTGCTACCGCCTTTTCAAAACTTTCAACAAGTGTTGTGTTATTTGAACCATTCATTATAAAATCTCATTATCTCATTCATTGTTTGTATCAAAATTTCATTGCATAATTTTTTTGTCAAATTCATTGATCCATATTTCGTGACTATTGTGAATCCACTTAGCACTCATTGCATTTAGGTGATGCTTACCGAGGGACTTCCTAAGACACCATCCATCCTAGTAAACTCAAGCTCATTTGACCATGGAGTTTCCCCCAAGATCAAACCCACTTAGATTGCTACCACATTTTCAAAAACCTTCAACAAATGTTATACCTAATGAACCATTCATTATTCTCTATAGTTCACCTATTGACAAATAAAAGGTATGTTTCCATATTGTGTTATGATATTGATATCAAGATTCAACTATGTAATTTTTTAGTCAAACCCATCGACTCATATTTCATGTTCAATACTACACATGAACCCATCTCTCATAACAAGTGGTTCACTTAGCACTCATTGCAATTGATGCTCATAATGGTGAAACATCAAGGGTTCTCAAGATGTCACCCATCTTAGTACTACTCCAACTCAAGTCTGAATGCTTCACCTCTATGAACATCACCTAAATGTAATTTATGTTCATTAGAATGAGTGATGGGCTTGTGTGAACCACCACTTATAAAATATAGAACAGTAAATTTAACTCGGAAACTATGCAACTAAGTCCTAAAATAAATATCAAGATTGAGCAAATTTAAAAATAAATATAAAAACTCCCAAGGCACAACACTAGTTAAAAGTTTTGCAAATAAAGTAATAAGCTAAGTGTACTTGATCTTGGAAGCAACTCTATGGGTGAGCATGATTGAGTTGGAGTAGCATAAAAATGGATGAACACCCAAGAAGGCCAAATGTTTTACCCTTGCCAACATCACTTAAATGCAATGAGTGTTCAGTGGACCATTCACTCTTATGAGTGACGAGCTCATATGAACCACTGTAACATAAAAAAGAAAGGTTGTTATAATGTTAATTCACCAAGTCTTTTATGCACATTAGGGAAAGAGAGAGGGGTCCCCAAATATAACCTTCAAGAGAACCCAAATTAGATTAGCACAACCCAAATGGATAGGAGTACTAATGCAAAATTCAAGTCCTTTCAAGGGTGAATATCTAAAAGATCCATTTTTCTTTGATTGTACTTTCCCTTTATTGTTTGTTGATTGATATCAATTGAGATTGTGTGTTTGATTAAGTGATCTAAGGCTAGTTAATTGATTAAATGCATTGCAAGTAAAATAGAAGCACATGTAACAACCAAGCACATAAAAAGACCTAATCTGGTATCTCAAAGTAAGTGCTATGAAATGGCAAAGAGGAAATTGGACTCACCTTCAGGGCTAGTAGAGGTCACAAGATCATATCTTAAAACAGAGTAGCAGACTGCAACAGAAATTGAAACCGCACTGGATATGGAACCTGCAAGTTGAAATCTGTTGACTGTGAAAATTTGAAGGTCCCAGGAGCAGGTCACACTTGGGTACAGGTTGAGGTCGACCTGTACCTGCACTGTCCAAAAATTTGAGATATGAATGTTTGATGGAAACTGTAACCCTAAATCAGGCAAATCCGATCCTGAAAACTTGAAAACCTACAAATTTGCTCCTACACAAGAAAATGGAATTTGTTGGGGGGAAGGGGCTTGCCTTGGTCAAGCCCTTGTTTAGGAATTAACCTTGAATTGAAATAAAAGCATGTAAAAGTAAGACAAGTGTAAATATTCACCTCGCTTGTCAAACCTTCATGGATGGAATCGAATTCGCTACCCACGAAGATGTATAAATGCTTGTATGTAGAATGTAGGATGTGGATGTCTTCACAAATGCAATAGATCTACAAGTGCCAAATCATAGATCATAAATGTAAGTATGTTTGAATGGCTGAAAGGTTGAATGCTTGTGCATTGTTGATGAATGTAGGTCTCCTCCCTTGATGGCCAACTCCACCATCTCCAATGAAGAAAGAAGCTAGATCTATAGAAGGAAATGCATGTTTGATTGAATGGAATGAATGCCTTCAATGAATCCTTGTTTTGCTTGAACTCCTTGAATGCACCTTGAACTTGATAGCTTGCAATTGATGGCTTAAGCATGTATGTAATGGATCTTGCTTGTAAAAAATGGATGTGATGGATATAGAACTTGTGGATCCTCAAATGAAGTGAGTAGGCCTCCTTTTATATTGATTTCAAGCATCAAAACAAAAAGGGTCGATTGCACTGGGCGGGAAAATATGAAAAACCCCAAAATGGGCCCAAGTTCTAGTGAAACCAATGCCTCGAGTATAGGTAGACTTTGACCTCCCTAGGAGGCACAATCCACGAAAAAAGCCTCAAGATCTCATGGGTGCAAAAGAAACAAACAAAAAAAAGGAAAAAGCGGTAAATCAAGCATAAATGTATCCATGTTCTAGATCACTAAAATGGGGCCTAAAAGAAGTCTTTGAGCTTCCAAATTAATGGGTGCTAACTTTTAAGATGGTACAACCACGAATCAAAATATAAATCAACGAATTTGACTCAAAAACTATACAACCAACTCCTGACTTAAATTTCCTATCTTGAAAATTGTAACATATTTAAAACCAATTTATAAAATTTAGGGAGAATATAAGTCCTTGATTAGGGCCAAATAAATTGTTCTGTGGAAAACTCGGCCATAGAGATGGTTATAATGGTTATACAATCTTGTCTGCATGCAAACAAGGAAATTAATTAAGATTTACTTCATTTTTCAAATCTTCAATTCAAAGCAATTGGAAAACCAACAATTTCAAGCCCTATTAAAATCAAATCAAATTAAATTTTGACTTTGTATGGAATTTGTATCTTCTTCGTGTACACATGACCAATTACCCTACAAAAAAGCAATGAAATCAGCCCATAAATTGCTCTAATTTTCCTACCAACTAAGGGTTTACTACAGCTGAATTTAAATATTTATGGTGTCGCAGAGACTAGAATTCGTCTAGCAAAGGTAGGACATCAGACAAGAATACAACAAATCATATAGATACACAGCTTGAACACTTTCATTTCCTAGGCACTTTTGAGAGCCCTTTCAGATTTTGCTAGAGATATAGAACTTTGGCAATATTTCATTTCCTAGACACTTCTAAGAGCCCTTTCAGATATTCGCCAATTAGGCAAATACATGTAATCTTGTGTAATGAACATCAGACGCCCAAAAATGCACATATTGCTACCATATATAAGAACACCTTACAGACCCAAAAAAAACAATAAGAGAATAAAAGTTTCAGTAGGTAGGTGAAGAGCATTAGTACTCATACACCCTAATTTCATGTATTTGTAGAGTCCAAATTATATATCAATTTTTGATGATTTTTTTTGTCTTCATATACAAGTTGACGTCTTAAAAAATATTTCTTGGCTTCTGATAACAAAACTCTCTGTAGAGATCGTCAAGCGTCAAAGGGTCAAAAAGTGGCCATTTCAAAGTGCCACCCCATACCCTACTCAAAAACACACCAATAACCATTCACTCAAAATTATCAGTACTTGTGAACAAATGTTCTAGTAGTCATGCACAAATGAACCAAAAATATCAACTATTGTAACATGTGTTATCACTTTTAGAATTCCTTTAAAATTAATAATTAGAAGGTCAAATGTGCGTGGAATGTATAATTATTAAAAGGCGTACAGTTACAACTACTCTTCCCCCTTCCCCCAATAGTTTGGGGAATAAATTAAGAAATCCTTTTTGCGTCCTGCAAGCATGCACCAATAGAGTAGCTCATGGGAGATCGCCCTGTATTCCGTGGACAAAGGCCACGAATGTGCTACTATAATAAAGGACATGTATACCCTACCCCTCCCGTTTAAATCTGTCTACCCTGTCAAAGTTGGCGTTCACTCCTATCAGACCCACTAAAGAAAGGGAGGGGGAAAAATTGCTTGACTTTAAAAAACCTGAATGTTAACAACGCCTCGTGTAAAAAGCACCAAGAACATCTAAAAATGGAGCACACCAATTACATTCAAACATCACATCAAAATGATAGATGAAAAATATTCATGAATATGAAAAAATTTGAAAACTATCTTACGCAATCACAAGTCATTAGATTCATGTTAAGATGAGAAGAAAGGAGGATGAAATTTAAAATCCCCACGTTTCAATCCGTCAGCCCTGTCAAAGTTTGCGTTCACTCCTATCAAGCCCATTAAAGAAAGGGAGGAAAAAATTAGCTTTAGGAAAACCTGAATGGTAACAAAGCCTCGTGAAAAGTGCACCAAGAACATCCAAAAATAAACGACACAGATTACATTCAAACATTTCATCAAAATGATAGATGACGTCAATGGGCCCTTGGTCTACTGGTGAAGTTGAATGGCTCACAACAGCCCACCAGGGATTAAGTCTTGCCGAGTGCAAGGCTCCGACACCATAAGGGATGATGCTGGGATCGTGCCCCAGGCGAATTTGGCAGCGTGGATGCTCCTCAGTCCTTGGCTCTAAGCCGAAGAGGTTTCAGGCACGAGTGGGCCCGTATCGGGTTCCTAAAACGTCTATGGTGGCCTTCGCTGGTTGGTAGCTCGCAAGCTTCATGCCTCGCTGGGCTGAATCCTCCAACAAAAAAAAAATGATAGATGACAATTTTTTTTGGCAAACATTTTATGCAATCATAATAGTCATTAGATCGGTGTTATATTGAATAACTGTTTGAAATTTAAAATCTGAAATCCTGAAAACTACCTAACACATTATAATCAAGGCATGACTTTTTGAACCCTTCACTTTCAACATATAATGTTAAACAAATAGAGTGGCAACTTGTGCACCACCACGCATGACCTTTTATTTTCTTTTTCCAAAGAAAAGATTGAAATAAGCATAATACTAATCTGACCTGTCCGTGACCTTAATGAAAAGAGAGAAATTTCTTTTTGAAAGATGCTTCAAAGTGAAAAGGCCAGAAAAATCTTTTCCTATTAATTATAAAGTTGAAATTTAAGAAATAAAGAATTTATACCACCAGTTTTTTTTCTTTTTTCTTTTTTTGCATGGGTCTTCCAAAAGCTTACGTCAAATTTGGCTATCTCCCAACCACAATGAAGGCGACCCAGACTCAGAATGCGTGTTCCTTTCATCATACAGAACTGTTTACCAACCCCACAAATCCCATCTCTACTAATTAGGCGGAGGTGTCGAGATTTATTTCTTCGCCCAATTTCATTATAAGTGTTTGCAGAGATGGCAGAGAGAAGGGCCACCGTCAATTCCGTTCCGTTGAAAATCCGGCTGTTCTGTCAGATCGTCAAGTTTGCCAGTTATTTGACGCGCAGAAGCAACGGAACGGTAAACCGCCGCCTGGCGAAATGGCTGGAGCGCAGAGCGCCACCAAATGAAAATCCCGTTGAGGGCGTCTATACCAGAGACATCGTCGTCGACGACGCCACCGGCGTATGGCTCCGGCTCTTTGTTCCCGTCGAAACCACCGGCGAAAAGATTCCGGTCGTCGTCTATTTCCACGGTGGCGGGTTCTGCGCCCTGTCAGCAGCTGACGTGGCGTACGACGTATTCTGTCGCAGATTGGCGCAGCGTAGCGGGGTACTGGTGGCCTCTGTGGATTACAGGCTGGCACCCGAGCACAAGTTTCCTACCGCCTACGAGGACTGCTTTGCCGCGCTGGCGTGGCTGAGTGGGACAAACCACTTGCCAGCTCAGGCTGACCTGTCGCGTTGCTTCCTCATGGGGGACAGCGCAGGAGGGAACATTGTGCACCACGTCGGATGCCGCGTGGGAGAGAGGAAGGAGGACTTGGCAGCGGTGAGAGTTTTAGCACACGTGCTGATACAGCCGTATTTTGGCGGCGAAGAGAGAACGGCGGCGGAGGTGAATTTGAATGACGCGCCGCTGATTACAGTGGAGAGTTGTGAGTGGTGTTGGAGGGCTTTTTTGCCCGAAGGGGCGAATAAAGACCATTTTGCCGCTAATGTGATGGGGCCCAATTGTAGGGATATTTCTGGCTTGACTTTGCCGCCAAGTTTGGTGGTGATTGGAGGGCTTGATATTCTGCAGGACTGGCAGAGAAGATATGCGGAGTATTTGAGGAAAATGGGGAAGGAAGTGGAGGTTTTGTGGTATGATAATGCCCTGCATGCTTTTCATGTCTTTCCTGGCTTTGATTTGGCTACAAGGTTTTTGGACGATCTTCACCTGTTCATCCACAGGATGTTAGCTACAGTTAGCTGAACTCTCTCTTTCCCTGCTTTGGTTTCAATTGGTTGGTATCTGAATTTGGAGTTCTGCATTTATCTCGGTTAGCTAAAGTTAGCGGAACTTAATTCATTCTTTCTTTCTCTAGTTTGTGTTCATAGCAGAGAATTTGGTTATTTATGTGAAGGTTATAACAAAATTAAGCACAAAAATCTGAGTTTGGCTCTTTATGAAAAGGTTATATTAAAATTAAGCACAAAAAACTGGGTGAGGGGATTATATTTTAAAGTTCGATTGGTAAAATCATAGTAAAATATGTTTTATTTCAAAGAATATGAATAATTATATAAAACAAAAACATAACTTTCTTAAAACAGGTCTTAAAAAATGTGCGCATAGGCGCGCAGGATGTAGGGGAATAATTGTTGTCTATTTTTTGCGTACATTTGTGTAGCACAGTAAGTCGGTAGATCATTTAGCAGATTATGTTTGAATAAAAATAAAAACTGAAATCCTGAAAAGAAATACTTGCTCCTTAGAGAAACAAAAGAGTGTGGATGATATCTCAAATCAATTCAAATCAATTCACGACAGAAAAAAATTAAATAGATCCTTTCACACTTGCCAACTGCAAATGTATCTACATATATATTCCGAGCTCTTAAAGGACATAGGAAGCAAGAGATATCTTCAAGCATCACCTTTTGCGAGGCTTTCATGTCATTAAATCTAATCAGAAAACCCCAAAAAGATTTACTTGCTTAAAACAAATTCATTATACCATTTTAACCAGTTGGAAAATTGATTACAGAAGTTCAATGTGGCTAAATCCAACAATTACAAAGGTGTCATCAAAATAACGTTAGCCCCTGTTGACTGGTTCCAAAGCTTCAATCATCACAACACTATTGCCTCTAACTACCTGCGAAAGAATATTATGGTAATCAATCAGACAATTAATTGTATGAAAATCTTATGATAATCAAAAAAGGTGAAAGATAAATTTGGAATGACACCTACCACCATGCCAATCTCATTCCTTTCATTGCCATTTATTTCAACAGTACCATCCAGGACCAGATTCATGAACTGGTCAAATCCTCGCAAAGTACCAACCACCATGCGATTTGCATTCAGTTTTACTGAGTCAAAAACATGATAAATATTTTAGATATAGAACTGCCAAAACAATAGCTGTTTAATATTCTAATAAATGTGTTCATCATTAGTGGGCTCATCCTCACATATGGATTAATGCTTATATGTCCATCAATTCAAAAGTGTAGAAAAAGACCATTCTAATAGACCAAGAGAACAAGCATTCAAAACTTGTTGAATGCAACAAGGAACAAAGAAGATTTACTTTTAGCCATAGCAAGAAGCAGTAAAATATAATTCAAGACTTATATATCAATTGCAGACATCGAGGAAGCAAGTAATAAAAATTATTCATGTGCATGACATCTCTTCTAAGAGTCAAAAGGATTCACCTTAAATGGTTAAGTTAATGGGTCTGCTCTGCTGCTTTTTTAAGGCAATTAGGCCACAATTATATGCAGCTATTTAGCTTATTCTGTTTAGTAGTCATTGCACAAATTTTTAACAAGTATTTTGTGGAGCTAGTGGTTCCATGAATGAATAAATGAAAGATTTGAATAACGTCCACGAGGCCGAAGCAGCCTATGGGACCCCTTAAAATAGCACGCACCCTAGAATAGGGTGCCAAAATCTTAAAAAATCTGAAACTACTTCAAATCTGCTCTTGGACAGTGAATGTTGATCACAGGGTTTGTTGTTCTGCCTAGCCGTCTTTCTTCGAATAACATAGCTAAATTGTCCGCTTCTAAAATATCCTCATAGCTGGAGCGGATGTCATTGTATGCTGGACACTCGATGATAAAGTGTTGCTCTGTCTCCACCACTCCCATGTCGCAAAATAAACATATTCTCTCTTCGCATTCTTCCTTAGGTATCATCCATCTGCCCGTTTCACATCTCAAATGGTGAGAGCTAGTCCTAAGTTGTGCTATAAGCATTTTCGCTCTTCATTTAATATTTGTTCCCATGTACGCTTTCTCCTCCTGATCTCCCGCACCCATTTTGTTTTGACCATATGGTACTCCTGAAATTTTCCCTCATGAACTTTTTTATTTCTTCATTGTTACCCGGACATTCATGCATATTGACATTTCATTTTTTCATCCATTTGATGTTTTGCTTCATCCACGTGTTCTTTCTTCCATCTAGTCTTTCCTCCATGATCAACTTAGGCCAACGATGTTTTTCCATACTAGAAGTTTTCTTTAAATAGCTTAACAACTGAATCATTGTCAAAGCCTCTAAAGGGAGGATGCTTGCTTCCGCCTATAAGATCTCATAAGGAACAACAGTTTTAATTTTGAGGCTGTTGATGATTAAATGCTTTTGGATTCTCTCTACTTGCCTCCATTTCTATTCTGACATGCTGCTGCCCCAAATCTCACCCATAAAAGATCATTGGGGTAACCAACAAAACAAAAAGCATCTTCTTGGTTTTCCAATCCCATAACTCTGCATTCCTGCATCTATTTTGTAAGAAATATAGAGCTTTCCAGCCCCCCTGAATTATTTTCGCTCTACATGTTTTCCAACTGAGTTTGTTGTGAAAATCAATACCAACATACTTGTACTCATTTACTACCTCTAAAGGATTGCCTTCGATAAGAAAAGTGTTTTGCATCTTCCTATTTCTTTTCAAAGAGAAGATCATCACTTTTGTATTGCTAGTGTTCACTTGCATTCCGACCTCATGACAAAAGGCATCAAGCACCTTCAAGGTTCCCTCAGCCCATCCGCACCAAGAAGTAGCTTTATCACATACTTAGCTAGCCGAACCCCATCACCATTAGTCTTGTTTAGTCATTCTTCTAATTTATCAATATATAACCCAAATAAAGTTGGTGAGAGGGGTCACCCTTGTTTGACACCTACATTACTGCCAAAGCACTCTGACTTTTAATTCTCTTACTTTTCTACTTATTTTAAGCAGCCATTTTAAATTGTAATTTTTTTACTATATAAATTTTTATTTTTATTTTGAACATTTTAGCAATAAATAAAATGTAAGAGTTCAAATTTGGAAAGAAATGAAAAAAAAAGAATAAAGGAAATATATGCAGCCATGTGTAATATCTTCCATTATCCATGGGTGCATAATTTCAGCCCACCTTACTTTCCCACAGCATAATTTCAATCCCTAAAATGTAACAGCTCTATCATAATAAAAGAAGATTCTAATTTCTTTTTCAACCTAATTTAAAACTTGCACAGCGGGAGGGAACTTGGGAAGGGAATGTACTCTGCTAAGGTTTGTGTCTTATTTTGAGATCTGCTGCCGGCCTTATGTAATTCTACACCTTTGGAACAAGATACCCATTAATCTTTCACATTTTTCTAGGTAGCCTTTTATAAAGCCTCAAATTGTATCATCCCAGCAATTTCCACTGGCACTGATGATTTGGCAGCTCCAGGTCATGACTCCTCCAAACAAGTGCCCATGGAAGTTCGTGCTCAAGATATCTCACAAGGTATGCCTTTCAATCCTCCTATGGATGTGGTTTTACCTATCCCTAAATTTGACAATACATGCAAGTTTTATGAACATTTTACTCTAACGAAATATTTTGTGGGAGAACTCCCCTAAAAAGCATGCTCAAAAATTGGATTAACAAGCATTGGATCCCTCATGTGATCCTATGTGATGCTGTTCAAAACCTTACAAAGGTTTTTTTATTTTATTTTCCAGTTTGCTGAGGCATGCAAATGCTATCCTTAAACATGGTCCATGGTACATCCATGCATCTCTCTTGGTTTTTCAACCCTAGACGCGTGACTTCTTTTTCAAATCAAAATTGCGTCAGTCAAGCTTGGAGTAACCAAGGTTGCCTTTATCTTGTTGGAATTTTCTGACCACTTTATGCCACTTCTCTTGGCAAGGTCATCAATGTTGAGCATAATAACTTTCATCTGGCTTGCCAATGAAAGTGTATTTGTGTTGAGATTGATTTCTCCAAGGACCTGAAAGAGTTTGTGGATATACAAACTGGCCATCTCTGCAACACTCAGGGTGGGCTTTACCTTAATCTGCCAAATAATTACTTTTAGGTGTCAATCCTTTGACCATAAGATAAAGGATTGTCCTCTAGCTTCTCCTCATTACTAAGCCCACTTCTGAGGCTGTAGAGACTGAAATATCCTTAGCCAATTTAAATTCTATGATAAAATTGTTTTCAAACTTAACCAATTACAGTCAGATATGAACAATTTCTCAGATTCTTATACAGCTGCAAATATTAAAGATATTTAGAATGCAAAAACCCAGATCACACAATAGACAACTTCAATATATTTTCCAGAATATATCAATTCCACCAATTTTGCATGAAAGATAGAACAGTATTACAACCCTTCAATTTGTCCTACATTTGGGAGATCTGAATGGAAATATCATACTGGTTTTCCGAACAAGAATACTTCCAGGCGGTCCTTAAATAAACACAATATCATTACCAAGAATGCACAGGCTACAACACTGATGAGGTTTGCAAAGTTCTCCTTGTGTGCTACCGCCATCACCTTTGATCAGGCTGAGTATGATCAACTCCAATCCTAATTTGTAGACCTTCCTCGATAATGAATTCTTCTTATTGTCGTGCCTCTGCTTCAGCTGCTGCCAACGCTATACTGATAGTAATATCTCTGGCTTTGGCGTGTCGGACACAAAGGCAAAGACAGACTAATCGCCCTTCCCCAAACTCATGGTTTCAAACTTCTAGGATGCAATTACTGCGAATGGGTAACCGTAAACTCAATATTCTCCGATCCCTTAATCCTCCTGTAATCTGCGATCAGAAAATTATCATCAGCCTTCCTTCGTTGCGATGCTCAATTAAAATGAATTGCCAATATAGGATGGACATCCTACCTGGCATTGACCATAGGTTTGGGAACCCACTAGTCTGCGTGCAGAGGCGATTTTCTTCAATCCAGTGTGCCATAATGACTCAAGAACCTCTCCTTAAATAGGTGATCCATCACTTAGCCAAGTCAGACCAATAAAAACATTTGATTTTTTGATCATTAATAACAACTCCTTAAGTCGGCCAGGGCCAACCCTACTTTATTTATTTAAATATTATTTCTAAAGCAAATAAAAGGTACTAATGAGCACCATCTGGCTGGCCGACCAGCCCCTTCTAAATTGGGCTCATCACAGAGACTCCCCCTTCAGAAAATGATTTAAGGGTAGACAATAGTTGAGAACCACAAAAATAGAAACACCGTATCTAGAGCTCCTCAAACGAGGCACTCAATTAATACAGGTCATCTAGCTACTAAGGTGCAAACTAGGGTGGTTTCAAATCCTACAGAGGGGGAATGAGGTAGCTCCCTCTAATGGTAAGCCCTTTTCATGCTCATCAGTGAATTCTCTTGGAATGTGCAAGGTCTCAATGACATGCCCAAGTAGTATGCAGTAAAAGATGATAGGCAAAAATTTCCAACTTTGGATATCCTTCATTTACAGGAAGTCAAAATTTCAAGATTTCTACTTTCTGCAGGTTGTCATATTATTTGGCTATCCAATTAATATTCTTATTGCAAGTAGCGGAGGGCTCGTCACTTTTCTCTCTCCCAAGTGGCTTCAGCATAAGTTGATGAAGGTTGTGACCCCACCAACCAAGTGATGTGGACCCTCATCGATGTTGATAATATTTGGTATTCTCAATGTTTACGCTTCCAATGATGTTATGGAGAGATCTCTTTTATAGCAATGGATCACCAATTCACTGCTTGTGTGGTGACTTTAATATGGTTGATATGGCATATAATAAAGGAGCATTGTTGTTGCATTGAACTAACAAAAAAGGTCGTGGGACTAATATGCACAATAAATTGGACTTGTTGGACCCCAATATGGGCCACTGTAAAAATCACATATTTATTTATGCTGTACAACTTGAGGGCTAGACTTGAAAGAGTATTTAAATGCCTTGATCGTGTTATAATTTCTACAGTCCTTTTCTTTTGCCAAATATTTTCCTCTTCTAGTTGAAACTGCCCCAGATTTACTTTATTTGACCATTGTCCCATTAGATTCAATATTGAATGGGCAAATTAATGTTCCCAAGACTATCAAATCTCCTTGTTTTAATACTTCTATTCCAACTCATCAACACGCATTGGCACACATTTGTCAATTGTAGAATTTGGAGGTTAGGCCTACTCAACAAATTGGGTAGATTGCCTAGTGAATAGGGCCATCAAATGTACCTCTTAGTTTCTTTGCATCTATCGTCACCAGCTGCTTATTTTTCACCATCGTCCATACAAGGCTGCCACCATGGATATCTACCATGAAATTGTTGCTCTCGAAGCCAAACCTTTTGCTCTTGCTTTACATGTGTGGGTGACTGAGCTCCTCCATGAGAAGCAATTTCTAACAATCATTCGGCTAGAGGTGCACAAATTAAAGCAAGATTGCACTAGCTGAAAGTGGAAGATCAAGCTTCTAAACAGTTTTTGCTTTGCAGGCTCTTCAAAGTCATCATTCTACTAAAAATATCAAGAAAATTAAAATGGCCAACATCTTCTCAAAGAGCTTCCAAATCTTCTCCAATCCTTGTCAAGCATTATGAGATGATTTTTAAAGCTCAAGAAAATTCTCCTAAATGTGATCATGCTTTGCAAGTGTAACTTAAGTTTGTTCCTTGTAGCTTTCCTCCTCTCAGTGAGTCTTATATGACCAACTGCTCTTCATTGTTGACCTTCAAGAAGCTGTGTTCATGACAAATTTGACAAGGCCCTTGACTGTTATGGTTTTCCTTGTGAATTTTACAAAACTCTATTGGACTATGTTGTGTAGGACCTACATAAAGTCTATCTTAAAGCTTATCAGTATAATTCTTTGGAAAAGGTTATTTATAAAAGGAAATATAAAATTCATACACAGATTTGGTGATCTATAGGACATTTGTATATTAGAGACCGATTACTTTGCTTAATGTTTCCTATAAAATCATTGCCAAAGCGCTTGCATTGAAGTGTCATCATCTCCTTTCCCAAATTGTGCATCCTAAGAAAACTAGTTTCATTTAATCTAGATTTATTCTAGATAATATCTTATTGTGTTATAATGCATGAAATGGGTTTGGGGGTCTCATTAACAAGCTATTTTCATAAACATTGATTTTGCTAAAGCCTATGACCATATTGAGTGACCTTTTATCTTGGTTGTACTTGAAGTTTTTGGATTCAGCCATTGATTTGTTCAATCTATTTGCATGTTATTTGTTGAAGCTTTAGCTTATCTCTCCATTAGTGGTGAACAATCTTATGATTTTGGCCTCTTCAAGTATATTTATATTCACCAAGGGTATCCTATAACTCCAGCTTTGCTTGTGTTGGTTACTAAAGAGTTTGGATACCTTCTTGCCTATTTCATTGCTCAAGATCTGGTCATAGGTAATTCTTTGCCCAATTCTACACCTCAACTTGTTAATGGTCATTTTGCTAATGATTTTTTTCTCTCCTAGAGGATAAAAATAATATTAAGCATGCTCTTTAGGGTTTGCATGTTTTTTGCACAGCTTTAAGCTCAACTATTCAATGGCAAAAGACTCAAAGCTACAAGCAATCCTTCTTAGCCAAGCCTCCCTGGCTTAATTTGTATGTATCATAATGAATTGAACATGGTGAAAAATTTTCATTTTCTAGGAATCCCTTTTTATTTTCAAGCTTCTATTACAACTTTGTGACAAGTTTTGCTACTTGAACGGAGAAAAGATTCGCTTATTGGGTTACTAAAATTTTATCTTCAGCTAGGAAGTTTCAAATCTACTCAAAAATTCATGTCACCACTCACATTTATGATTCTTCCTGCTAGATGCCCCCTAAAGCCTCCTATTTGAAATCACAAAAGCTTCTTCAAAGTTTCCTCTAGTCCTCTTCAACGAATCATTGTGGTTTCCATTGGATGGCTCAGAATCATTATTGTCTCCCTCATGATTCAGGTGGGCTGGGATTAATTTCTACACAGTGACAGCTTGGCTCTATGCACTAAATAGATCATTCATGCCTTAAAGGGGGACAATGCTAGGAAAATTTTGATAAGACATTTTTCTTCCAGTCACCCTACTAGGAAATCAACTTGGAAAGGATTGGTCTTCATACCCTTCTTATTATGAAAGAGGTTGTCTGAGTTTGAGGAGCCTTTGTGATAAAAAAAATATTCGGTGTGCTTGGGAAGCTATTAAGCCTTGGCTTCTCTAGAATAGATTTGGCTTTCATAGTGGTCTCTCTATCAATCAGCAAAATATTTGGTGGTCCCCTATTTCAGTGTCAAAATCTCCCTCTTGCTGAGGCTTCATAGGTTCATGCTCAACAGATTTTCAAAGAGGGAGTTAATACCCTCCATAATATCTTTTCTAAGGTTGCCAAGAATCTCTTATCCTAGAATGAAGCTAAGGTTGAATATCATCTTTCAAATAAGGACATTAAATTTTGAGTTGGTTATGTCAACCATCTCAATTGACACGTTTCACAAAATTGGTGTTTGATCTTCCCAACCTTGGTGGAAGTATTGAAACTGGTATCCTGATATTGTTTTTTGGAATTATAAGCCTTGCAAAAACTATTCATGACTTTCTCCCCATTTACCTGTGGTGCCTAAGTTGAACCAATGGTGGCATTTGCAATCTTCTTTTTCAATTTGGCAATGCAGGTTTCAAACTATTTGGCCAATTGTTCTTGAGCTAAAGTTGGCCCACTTTGTCTTGAGCATTCTCTTCCAAGTCTTCCCTATTGATTCCAGATTTACCCATTTGGATATTTCAAATCTTCGATGTCCTTTTCTAGGGATCAAGAGACTCTCAAACACCTTTTGTAGTTTTGTACCGAAGCCTAGATGTTTGGACTTGGGTTCATGATTTTATAAGCCTTTTAGGCGTGCACCTTTCCCTTGGCATATGGTGTTATTTGAGGACTAGACTCGCATTCCCTTCAAGTATACTCATATTTGACATGCTTTCAAGCTGGAGATTTTTCTTAGCATGTGAAAAAAAAAACCTCTATTATTTTCTTTTGGTTGTTCGTTTGATTATCATTTTTTGCTTTACTATAAGAATTTATCTGTTCTGACGTTTCATCGCAGATTCAAGTGCAAGCTAATAAAGTTGCACTTGAGGCAACCCACTAAAAAAAAATTATTGGATCATTAGAGCAATGCCCCTTATGTTGTTGCCAAGATGCCTCCAACTCCCATTTCTTCTTGAGGTCAACGTCATGGGCACAATCACCCTACTGGTGGCACTCGAGAGGCACATTCTCAAGCATTCCCTCATCCAGCTAGAAGGGATCATGCATAGGGGGGCTAGTTGCAACCTATCCCTTTTAGGCGTGAACCTTTCCCTTGGCATATGGTGTTATTTGAGGACTAGACTCGCATTCCCTTCAAGTATACTCATATTTGACATGCTTTCAAGCTGGAGATTTTTCTTAGCACGTGAAAAAAAAAACCTCTATTATTTTCTTTTGGTTGTTCGTTTGATTATCATTTTTTGCTTTACTATAAGAATTTATCTGTTCTGACGTTTCATCGCAGATTCAAGTGCAAGCTAATAAAGTTGCACTTGAGGCAACCCACTTTAAAAAAATTATTGGATCATTAGAGCAATGCCCCTTATGTTGTTGCCAAGATGCCTCCAACTCCCATTTCTTCTTGAGGTCAACGTCATGGGCACAATCACCCTACTGGTGGCACTCGAGAGGGCACATTCTCAAGCGTTCCCTCATCCAGCTAGAAGGGATCATGCATAGGGGGGCTAGTTGCAACCTATCTCTCATTGTGTTGCCTCTCCAAAACCTTGGTAGGCTTTTGGGCTGGCCTCAATCCAACAAACATCCTCGACTAGTTCTTGCCATATCTCCTATTTGTGTCACTACTGATGTAACTCAAGATGAAAATGTTAAAAATGATAATGATATGATGGTTGGGACCAGTGAAATCGAGAGATGATGGCGGCAAATCTCACAACCCTATCAAATGCCAAACAATTCAACCGACAGGAACTACAATAACAAAACAGTCATTTCTATAACAGCACATTCTCGTGACAAGAACTTCAGGAACACGCTAAATTACAGAACAATACAAGGACCATTTTATTACCAATTTAAATGCCAATAATAGATACAGGAAATGACATGGGAGATTAATTTTCTTCTTCAATGACCAAGCATTTATAGAGCATCATTGTCAACCTTTACACAGACAACACTCAACAGCTTAAGACCCAACTGATTCATTCTCTCAGACACTGTCTTCTTGGCTGCACGACTATACTATATCACCACTTAGCAGTGTTGTACACCCATCCACCCTGCCTCCTTGACTCCTACATAGCTCTCTCTCTTGCCTTGTTTGCTGCCAGAAAAACTCTCTTACGCAGCCCTTGAACTCTCTATTTGGCACCCCACTGATCAATCATCAAACCTTTGCCATCCCCCTTCCTCTGTCTTCTTTCCCTACCTCTATTTTTCTCACAACAGCTCTCTTCTTCTGACTGGGGGAAAAAAAATTTAAGGAAACACAGAAATGTCCATTTCCATATTTACCTGCAACCCCCATTCTCTTTGCAGCCTCTTCCCTTTCCAAGGATGATCGGCCACATCTTCCAGCCATCCCCCTACTGGAAACGGTCTGTGATCCTTAAGAATTTATTGGTCTTTGAAACTGCCAACCAACCACTTGGTTGGTTCTAAAGCTGTTTACAACTGATTCATAAAACAGTCTTTCTATCCCCTTGAATACTGACAGGAAGCTATACTATTTGGTGACAAGAAGTCAAACAAAAGACAGTAACAATAGATAAACCAGCCCAAACAAGAAAACCAAAAAACCCGACAGCTTAATGCTCCTGCATCAAGAGACGTGTGTCCGATCCCTTGAGACACATCTTGAAGACAAATTTGTGTATCCAGTACTGGTACTGTTTCCAGAGACGTGAGGATGCGCAGAAGACAGCAGTAGAAGAATCCTGACGTCTCAATGCCGACATCTCCTAAAGAATCCTAGCATCTCATGAATGGAGTTGGATTAAAAAATGTTTTAAAACACCCTAAAATGGCATTTCACACTGCCTAAGACTTTTCGCAAGTCACAGAAGACTGTTCACAGCCACCAGTATAGAAAGCAGACCCATTCACAAGCAGATTGAACACGTCCAGGTGCGTATCAAACAAAAAATATCCTGTTTAGTGGTTTTTTTAAGATTTCAAAATGAAATATCTGCCAGTTCAGGTTGCAACTACATTTGTAGACATGTATGCCAAATGTGCAAGCATACAAGGCATGTGAATTGTTAGCATTATGCCATTGGCCCATTAGCAATCGAAAATCAGAAATCTAAATCAGAAACCAAAGGCAAAAGGTTAACTGTTAACAGCACTTAGCAATAAAAAATCAGAAAAACCATGGCATTCAATGAGACCACTATTAGCAATAATGGCAGTCGATAAGAGTCTGAGACCACTGTTAGCAACAACTAGAATCCAGATTCCTCACTATCAGCAATCATGGCACTCGATGAGACCACATTTTGTGAGGCATCTGGTCTCATCCAATGCCATGATTGCTGATTCAATTTTTTTTCAACAAAAACATTTTGACATTTTGTACGAACTGCGAAGTTGTAAACTGAGAGTCTGAGAGTCTGAGACAATTCATAACTTCATTTGCAAGGTGCATTTTCATACTGAAAGTCTGAAATAGTTCAGGTGCCTTGTCTATGCTTTCACATTTTGCATATTTGCATACATGTCTGTCAGGGCAGTTGCAACTAAATCTGGCAAATTTACTCTATCCTTTTTCAACTTTTGCAAATTTGCAGACATGATACATGTCTACCAGGGCAATAATGTTTATATTTTTTTCCAGGCTTAGAGTTCGACTGAAAAATAAGAAGCGATAAAAATGAAAAGGCTGAGCCTGAAATTCTGGTTTTGATTTGTCAAATGGTTCTAATATTTTCTATTTTTCGTGTAGAATGGCAGTGGGGAAGACAAGCCTTGTACCCATTGTGGAAGTATTGTGAACATGTTTTGAGAGAAAAAAGTACAGGTGAATAGCCACAATCAAATGTAAACTTTGTCCAATGCAATGGCAAGGTGCTTACATGAGAGTGAGGACTCGTTTCCTTCACATACCTGGAAAAGGTGTTGAACCTTGTACAAATGAGGTAGAACGTCATGATGCTATAAGGGATCAAAAAAGAGCTGGTGGGAAAGTACATAATATTAGCTCCTCTCATAATTTGAGGACAGAGATAACTGCTGCAACTCATAAGCAGAATAGAGAGACAGCAGAGGTGTCTTCTAGAGATGTAAGAGCACAACATTCTCACAAGACACCACACATTGGCCGTTCAAAACCTATTGAAAGACTTTTTGATGTGCAAGGTCAAGAAATAGTTGACGCAGTAGTTGCATGTTTCTTTCATGCAAATGGAATATTGTTTACTGTTGCTCGTTCACCTTTCTTTAGACAGATGGTCTAAGCTATCAATAGTAGACTAGCTGAGTATAAGCCACCTGAGTCTGAAAAGACTCACACTACTCTAATTGGTAATGATAAACTTTGATTAGAGCAACAAACCAAACCAAGGACACAAGTGTGGACTATACAAAGATGCAATATTGTGATGGATGTGTGAATAGATCATAAAAATCATCCACTGCATAATGTCATGGTAACATGTAGCAAAGGGCCTTACTTTTTGAAGGCAATCAACTATTCAGGGCAAGGAAAAATGCAGATTTTCTTCATAACCAACTATGTGGCAGCATTGAGGGGGTGGGAACATCACACGTATTCCAAGTTATTACCAAAGTTGCCCCTGTTTGTAAAGCAACAGGTTTGATGGTGCAAAAAAAGTGCAAACATATATTTTGGACACCCTGTTGTGTGCATTCATTGAATAGGTGCACTCAAAGATATTGGCAAGTTTTTGTGGATTTCAGATCTCATAAAAAAAGGGCAAAAAATACAAATGTTCGTATGTAACTATCACCACCCATAAGCCATTTATCAAAAATTTGCCTAGGTGGAACTTTTGAAACCTACTGATACAGGGTTTGCATCTTATTTTATTCTTCTTGACTGTCTTTGTGAAGTCAAAGGAGCTTTGTGTCCCACCATAGTTAGTGATGCATGGGGCAGCTTGGAGAAAATCTACATTAGATATTGTAGTTGAGATGAGAGATTTGGTCCTTGACGACTGTTTTTGCGCTAATGTTAGATTTGTTGTGGACTTTATTAGGCCCATATGTGAGATGACTACATTTGTATACTCAAATAAGCCATGTTTGAGAGAAATTTATGAAGAAATAGATTTTGTGTGAAAGAGTCAAGAAAATAACACATGCTAGAGATCTTTTTTAATATCCTTTGATAGAAGAAAACATACATGGAAGACAGAACAAAGTTAACACACCCCTTTATTGTATCGCCTATGCCTTAAATCCTAAATGGCATAATACACAAGAGACCAATAAGAGGGCTCCATATGAAGATAAACACATAGGTATAATGATTTTGCTTCAGTAGAAGCTTTATATGACATACGAGCAAAGAAAGACCCAATAGAGTGGTGGTGGAACCATGAAGGTGAAACTCCTAAGTTGCAATCATTTGCAATAAGATTTCTCTCACAAGTAGCTAGCTCTTCATCTTGTGAGAGGAATTGGAGTACTCATGATTTTATTCACTGAAGAATTGGTTAGGAAAAAAAGAAAGAAGAGAAACTTGTGTACATCTATAGCTTACTCCATCATCTCTTGCCTTGATCCTGCTTACATGGAGGGTCCTTCAACAAAATGAGACCAAATTGCACCTGATGGAGATGTTGCAGTCATGTTGGATGAAGCGGTCGAACAAGATGGGCTTAATGAATTATCCCCAGTTCTACTACCATTAGAGGTTTTTGAGTTGGAAAGTGATGATTATTTGGAGAGCATCATAGTTCAGGGCCTTGATATGGATGATCAAAACATTGAAGAGTAGATGATAGATTTCTGATTTTTGCTTTTTGTTTGCATATCAGCATCAAACTATCAATATTTTTGAATTTCAATATGTAATGATAATATAATATGAGATATGTAGTGTGATTTTTGAACTCTTTGACTCTATATGACACAATGACATTTGTGATTTGACATTTTGATTTCTCTATTTAAACTTGAAGTTCTTACTTAATGTTAAAACTTAAACTTTTCCATTTTTTTCAGTTTTCAAAGTTCTATGTTATGATATTTTTTGAAAATTACTAAATTATATTAAAAAAAATTGGCGTCTCCAAGTACCCCCGTTTCCTGTATTTGAAAATTAGTCATACCAGTACCAGTACCGGTGCCAGTGCCAATCTCAAAAATCTCCAAGCCTCCTTATCTCCTAAATCTTGGTTGGGACCCACCAATTGTTGCTTCAAACCCCGTTGATGTACCAAGCCCAATGACAAGGATCCTCCTCCCCCTCCATCTACTAACAGTTGTTCATAGTTTTTTCTATTTTAATTTTTAAAGCTTTTATGCTCCAAGTTAATGTTGACTCCATAGATTTGACTATTTCCACCCGCACTTTGTGAATACGTGTAACCCTATTTTAAATGGTAATATGGACACTATTCATCAAAGAAACTTTTGCGTGAGACCATCTTTGTTGCTCAAATTTAAACAACAAACCTAAATAAATATTTATATGGGACCATAGAATTAATATTTGGAGTTTCTGTGCAATTACATTACTCATCTAACTATATAAATACACTATTTAAAGTAATGTGATTTATAATCTGAGAGTTGTAAGTTGTATAATCAACTGAGTGAAGTGATATTGTTTCAGTTAGTTTCTAAGCAAGGACTTGTCAAGCATCGTAAAAGTCCTGAAGAAATCCCACACTGTCAATGAGTGCTGAATTTTAGGAACAGAATTGTACATCATGTCTGATAGAAGTGGAGATGTAGAGACATGGCCTAGACTTCTGGACCTTTGCCACTTTGGTAATTCTTGTTTGGATTCTCCTTTCATTCTAATAAACCTAGTGTCACACAAATGTTGGCAATTGAGACCTCACAATTCTAAGTGTAAAATTTAACTGGGTAAAACTTATGAATAATTGTATTAACTTGATCTTTAGCAGACAATCCAATTCTTCTAAAAACATGAAATATAGATGCCCAAAATTTCAGCCAGGTATCTTGCAATTAGGTGACTCATTTGTTAATCTATTGAAGGGTAAAGCGCAAATGTAGGATCAAGAAAGAAAAAAGTTAGCCATTGTTGAAATGAATTAGAAACAACAAAACGTTATAGAAAATAGGAAGTCCCAATGTCTTCTAGATAGACATGCCATGTGAGTGACGGCAAATGCTTGCCAATCTGTAAAGGAAAGCGGAATGGCACAGTCCATGGGCAAAAGATACATAAATACCTTCATTTGGAGTCATCTACAATTTTTTTAACAACTCTCATATGAAAATCTGATATATTATCCTCTGAATTAAATCAACTTAAATATCCCATTTTAACCGCCGCTTTTACTATTTTCTATTTGCTAGAGACTACTTTAAAATTCAATGATAAAAGAAATCCAGTTTCTAAGTGACTGAAAGACACGCCATAAGAGCACTTTGAAAGAAAAACATAATTAATGTTGTTAAAGATGATAAAGATCTTTTAAAAGCTTAAGCCGTCATTGGAAACTAGTTAGCAAAACAAGTATTCTTGGGTTCAATGGTGTTCCCAAGAACGATCTAGCCCATGCAAGCGGTAAAGATCTTAAGGAAATAAATGAATAAACACTAAAACTAGTTCACCAACAAAAACAGAGATAAAGAATCATGCAAACTCACTGTTAAGCTTCTTGTCCATGTACCTGGAACCAAACAATTCCAAGTCAGTTCGCATCCCAAAGGCAAAAGAAAAACCCTAAAACTCTAGCTTATTAACACAAAACCCTAAAACCCCAGGTTTTAAGCGATGGACTATAAACATCCTTGAAATTAAACAATAAACTGTAAACCCCTGTGATCTAAATCGTTAACCCTTAAACGCTAAAAAACAATTTCCGGCGAGATAACTATTTGCCCCGTTAAATAGACATTATGATATACACAGTATGAATATTCAGAATCCACCCAAAATATGTCAAACTCGTGTTTTTTTAATTTATTTTTTAAATATAAATGATCGAACAGATTTAAGCCAAAATCAACTCACTTCTTTAGATCCGGGGGCTGCCCTGACTTGCTCATGCTGCAAACGAGAGCACAGAAACCCTAAAAAATTGTGGAAAGGGTCGATATCTAATAAAATAAATTCAAAATGAATTCCAGTGAGTTTAGAGTGTATTGGCGTTGGAAAAGAAAATGTATTCAAAGCCTCTACCCTCGTAGGAGTCTTCAAATGTTACTATATCTCCTTCAAATCAAACTCTCTCCTTGCGCTGCAACAAGCAACCAAGCTAAGGCGATTTCTTTCCAGCCTCCAACTCTAGTCTTCCACCAAAAGCAGTTTTACAGTTTTAAAAAATGCATAGGCAGCGTCGCACTGGGGCTGTGTAGTAGGAAGTCATTTGCAGCATTACTAGCACTTGCACGGAAAGAAGGTGTAAGGGATATGCTGATAGGTCTTTGATGTTAAAGCATAATTGAAATTTTACATAACAAGAGGCATAGTGTTACAGTTAAAATAATTTAATTAAATTTTAATATCTTATAGAATTACCACTAAATAGAAATTTCTTTGAAACTAAATGTAATATAAGTTATTAAAGTAAATATAATCATTAATATGTATAACTAAATATAATAATTAATTATAGTTAAACATTAAATATTAAATATTAAATTAAGATTTCTATTACATATGCATTGTTATGAATATAATAATTTAT
>MU228384.1:5658966-5679071 GCA_018584345.1 Thuja plicata | reverse complement strand
TAATAGAAAATTCAAAATATTTTAGAACTATATAAATGTAAAAAGTTGTTAAAAAATAAAGTGTTATCATTGGACAACTAAAATGAAAATATCTCTCTAGTAAAAGACAAAAGTCTCACCCACTACTGTAGCCATATTCAGCCAATAAAAATAGAGATAAATAATTTGTATTTCAATATAGAAAACTCAAAAGATATTCAAACTATATCAATAAAAAAGTTGTTGAAAAATACAATGTTCTAATTGGACAATTAATAGAAATAGTAGCATTGCATTGAATGCTATAATATACTGCCTAACTAATAAAAGGAAGTGTATTAAAGTGTTGTACATAGCAACACCCATTCTAGATGAATTAAAATTACAATATTTTTTTTTATATAAGGAAAATATTTGAACATGCATTACAAAAAAATCTATAAATAACTTTATAGTAATTTTAAGCATATTAGCATGTAATGTCTAGTAACCAATTTTTCTTGAGGTGAAAATCCTTAGGGAGATTCATGAGGCTTCTATTAAAAGTTAAATATATTTTAATATTTTAGAGGTAATTATATAATAATTAAAAATTATTTGTTGATTTATTTATATAATAATTAAAAATTATGTGTTGGTAAATTATTGGAACATGATTCTTCATAGGAAAAATACTCTGAGTTGTTAGATATTAGTATAGTAATATGTTATATAAGATGGGAGCATTTTTATTTTAAATAAACTTAATATTTAAATTTAAAAATTAAAAAAAAATTATAAATAAATATATAATAAAAAATAAGAAGTAATAATTAAAATATTATATAGTAAAAACTAGCTAATGTGTAGTATGTGAGGTAAATTGATAGTACATGGATCAATTGATGTTTTTTTTTGTGCAAGAAAAGTATAAATGGAGAATTCATAGCTTCAAATCAATTATGCATCCACTTATACATATCCAAATTTTTATGTTGAAAGGAAAGGGTATGTTGAATTTCTATATTAATTTATAGAGTAAGACTTATAATTTTAATATAAATAAAAATAGTAAATATAATTAAAAATTACATAAGGAAACAATATATCATTAGTCAAATTACACTGGTCTTCTCTTTTTCCTTTTACCATATAATATTTTTAAATAAATTATAATTATATGAGAAATATTAAGTTAAAAGATATAATTGAAGTACTTTTTTAGCGCAAATACAATTTTCATAGTCAAGTTTTATATATATATATATATATATATATATATATATATATATATATATATATATATATTATTGTCATCTAATGACATATATTTTGGAGTTTTTTATTATAATATGTTCAAAAAATTTAAAACTTACAGAACAAATATAATATGTTATATATGTTAAAATAGATATATCATTACTCAACATTACTCATATTTCATTAATATTTCTATTTCCTCTTTAAATTTTATGTTAAATTTTTCACAATGCCATACACAGCAGCTGTTTAGGAATCATGGGATGAATTAAGGCAAAGATTTAGCCACCCTCGCAGGTAGAATAAAAGAAAAGAAACATCCTTGCTTTCTATGGTAGCATTGTACAAATTAGCTTGGGGATGAAGATTTTAGAGCTATCTGGAGGAGCCACAAGTTTGAATCGGATGGTCATGGGCTAAAATTAAACCAAAGACAAGTACCAAACCCTATTAATCTTATGAGCAAGAAGACAGCATAGCAGATTGATTTTACCACTTTCATAGCAGAAAACAATGGTTTTGAATGTGAGAAAGGTATTAGCGTGAGACAGGTTTTGGAGTGTACAGCGGCGAGTGAACCTCGCAGGAGAAGCCTATCAGCTAATTACTAACTTTGTTACTCATGATATTGCTATGGATTCAACTTTGTTTCTTCTCTTTTCAATTAAGTTGCAATAAATGGTTTCTAATGCTGCCAAATGTGTATTGGGACTATTAGCGTGGGGTTCTATGGGGTTTGGACTTCTATTGAAGAAGTGGTCTTATGAACAATTTCGGTTTGTAATTATTTGAAATTTTTTCTTAAAATATTAGAAGTTTTGAAAATAAGGTGGGGCTAGAAGTTTAGAAATATTATTGTCACTTGTCAAACATCTAAGTTTCAATTTTTCCAATAAAAAATGTTTGAAAGTAAAATTATTTTTTTATTTAGGCCCGCTAATGGGCTTGGGAGGGTACAACCTCTTGCGGATGGAAATAGGCCTAGGCCTAGTGTTCGGCAAACTCTATCCCCTGAATGGGTCAAAATCAATTTTGATGGCGCTTCACGTGGCAATCTGAGAGTTTCAGGGATAGGATTTATTGCGCGTGATGAGAAGGGAGAAGTTATGGCTCTGGGAGCTAAACGGGTGGGAGATGGAACTAATAATGAGGCTGAGTGTCTGGCAACAGTAGAGGCAATCCTTATGGTGAAAAGACTAGGAATAAGGAAACTTCCCCTGGAAGGGGATTCCCTCCTAGTTGTGAATGGTATAGCCAAAGGACAGATGGACACTTGGTACTTGAACAAACATATTAGAAGGATTCGGGACCTGACTAGCGAATTTGAAGATTTTAAAGTCTCACATGTACCAAGGGCGGCAAATGATATGGCGGACAGACTTTCAAATGTGGGTCTTGATGGATCATTAGAAAATAAATTTAATCTGTTTGAAGATCTTAAGATCTGACCCTAGCAGTGAATACTAGTACTAAAAGGTGATGTAATGAATTGGAGGCCAATCGACTGGAGAGAAGACCCAAGGTTTGGACCCCAGGGTTGGGAAATAGCGGATTTGCATATGTCGAAGAGCGCGTGGAGCTGGTTGCTTATGAAAATGAAGGCGGCATGACGCAGTCTTATGTCTCCCAAGGATTTCGTTACATGTGAGGGAAGAGGTGGTACATAATGGCATAATGAGAAGGAAAAGCATTTGATGGGGTAATGATGGCATCGATAGACGTGAGCCTAGAGGCTTCAGATGTCTATTAAATCAGGAGAGGTGGAGGAAAAGTAGCATTGTCACTAAAAATTGAGCAGCAGCAAGGCAGAGAGAAATGGAGGCCAATTTCTCACTTGGCACGAAGGGGCAAATTCTGGTGTTTGTTGGTCCCATCATAGTGAAACGACTGGATAATGTCTTCACAGAAGATGGGGAGGATTTCTGGGCAGAGATCTGCAATATTTTTGGGGAACAATACCTCCAACAATGGTGAAAACCCCGCACAACCTAGACATCTCATCGTTGTTCGTGGCTTTGGGGCTCATGGTGGTGGCTTCAAAGGATGAGGTGTGAGTGATGGTGAGGCAATTCATGGCCATCAAATGGATCAAAGGGATCAAGGAGGTTTTGTAGAGGACGGAGGTTGGAGTGGTTTGCACATGGAAAATGACCTCATTCGCATGGTAGGTCACGGGCGTCGGAAGCTGCAGCCCTTGGAGAAGAGCCCCAAACTATGTCAAAAATGAATCTCTAGGGATCCACAATACCCCTATCCCACACAATCTAGGGCTCTACTAAAGACTTCCCAAAACCCACATTCACAAGACTAGGTCTTCCACTAGCCTTCAACACCCAAAGGGCAAAAATAGGACACAACTAGAACCAAGTAATCCAGGGATGGAACAAGGGTTCTATAAAAATTAGATCATCATATTAGATGAAAAGAAACACAAATCCATCATTGAGATATCTCTAAGATTCAGTTTAGACACGTAAAACACCATAGGGCTACAAGGAGAAAATATGGATTTCTAAGGGAAAATTACTTGGAACTCCACCACAGAAAGTACTAACCACCCCCAAAGTCTTTAATCCATCCACCAACAACACCCTCCAAGCTAGGGTTCTTGACCAATCCCCTAACTCTTGTTGTTCTCAATTCTCTCCTAGGCTTAATAGGGCTAATAGGTCACTTTTCCAAAGCAACTACTTGAATATTGATCCAATTTGTCATTCTACCAATTGTAATCCTTGAGGGATCTTACAAAACTTCTAAATCTAAGGATTTATATTTTCATTCCACCCCTGGCCCGAGTTGTGCCTCAAAAGCCCAATTCTGGACAGTCACATATGAATGCATGTCCAGAAGATTCAATCATTTCTTCCTCCATAGACTCCCTCCTGATCTAATACCTCCAAATTCTTAAATTAAATCCTCCCCCCTTTCTCTTCCCAAAGGCTTAGAATTTTCCCATGTTGGAGTCTCTGGGAAAGAGGAAATTAGTGTCGAAACCCTAGTTAGGGCCTCCTACAGACCAGTGAGCAATCAAAATTCGATAACTTTCAACCCTCTACACTTCAAGACTTAAAACCAATTGGAAAATTTTACCAAGACATTGGTTCAAATTTTCAAATCCTTCAATGGTGCATTGGGATCCGTACAGAACCGTACAACTCTAAAAAACAATTAGAAATGCAGAAAACAGTTTGGATTTTATTGATTTCAATGCAAAAACTTTACAAATTTTCCACACTAACTGTGTAGAGAGTTTTTTCCACCATTACATATCATTACCAAGTGGTTCCAACCCACAAAGGTGGTTGTGAACGTTGAGATTCAAAAGTCTCAACTTTTTGCAAAAATTGCTCTATGCAATATTGATAACTTTTTGCAAAAGTTGTCAATCCTAACTAAACTTGTAAAGTTCGGTGTTTTTACACCATAGGGGATATTAGAAGGCCTAAAATGACATTCCTACCTTTCCTTAGGTCCCCTAGACTATTCTAGCCTACTCTACCCATAAGTGTCCAAATTGACTAAGGTGGACAACTAAGTTTATAACATCACTTAGTGTCCCCTTGTCTTACATTTTAGGACTTATTGAAAACCTTGGATCTAAGATCCAATCAACATCCTAACCCTTCTTGTTTGGATCCATTGATGTGCTTGCAATGGATGAACTTGAGGGTGCTCCTACACCATACTCCCGGGGTGCATTGATCTCAAGTCCTCTTGAGATGAGGTCTTCTAAACTGGAGCCATGCTTCTGAATTTCCTGTTCATCCATCCATACAAATTCCTCTTCAGGACTATCTTTCCATTTGACCAAATATTTCTTGTAAACATTCTTTCTTGTTTGTTTGATGATCTTGGTGTCCAAAATCTTCTCAAGTTTCTTTGGTGCATGAGAGGATATACCTGCAACATCTTCTTCAAACTCTTCCACATGTACTTCAGAACCTGCATTCACATCACCTTTATATGGGTTTATATCAAAAATATTGAATATAGGGGAGATGCCAAGGTGTGAGGGTAGTTCAATCTCATATGCATTCAACCCATGCTTCTTCAATACTAGACATGGTCCTACTTTCTTCATGAGTAGTTTAGTGTGTTTTCCCTTAGGCAATATTTCCTTCTTCAAATATGTCCACACCAAGTCTCCCACCTGTAACTGAACATCTCTTCTATGCTTGTCTTTAGCTTGCTTATACTTGTCTGCACTCTTCTCAAGTGCCAATCTCACTGAGTCATGAATTTCTTTCATACTCTCTACAAATTCTTCTCCATGAGCACTGACTAGAGTGTTTTGTGGATTCTCTGAGTTCCAAGATACCTCTTGGACTTTGCCCATACACAATTTGAAAGGGACTCTTCCCTGTTCTCCTATTAACTGAATCATTGAAAGCAAACTCTGCTTGGGGTAGGACTACATCCCACTTGTCTCCATATTGTTTTGTCAAACATCTAAGTAGGTTTCTAAGTGATTTGTTTACCACTTCTATTTGTGGATGGTAGGCAGAACAAAAGTTTAGATTGGTACCTAACCTTTTCCACAAGGTCCTCCAAAAGTGACCAATAAACTTCACATCTCTATCAGAGATAATGGTTTGAGGTAAGCCATGAATCCTCACAATTTCTTTGAAGAACAAACTTGCAATTGTTGATGTATCATTAGTACTTTTACAAGGGATAAAGTGGGCCATTTTACTAAACCCGTCCACTACAACATAGATACTATCATACCCCTTTTGTGTTCTAGGCAGTCCCATCACAAAGTCCATGCTGCAACTCTCCCAAGGTCTTGTAGGAATAGGTAGAGGTTGGTATAGTCATGCATTTGTGGATGTACCCTTGGCTCTTTGACAGATTGTGCATGTCTCTACAATCTTCCTTACTTCAGTCTGAAGTTTAGGCCAATAATAGAACCTTCTCACCTGTTCCAATGTCCTGTTCAAACCAAAATGTCCTCCCATGTTGCCTGCATGTTTTTCTCTAATGATGTTCTCCCTCATAGAACATTTTGGAATGCATAACTGGTGTCCCTTGAATAAGAGTCCATTTTGAATCAAATAGTCTGCATACTCTACATGGTAAGCCTTAGAAAAGTCAGAACACACCTTATAAATATCTCTGAAATCATCATCATCCTTATACATGTCCTTCATTGAATCAATCCCTACACTTTGGAGTTGGATTTGTTGCACAACTAAAGTCCTTTGGCTCAATGCATCTGTCACCTTATTAGCAACTCCCTTTTTATGTTTGATTGAAAATGTGTAGGCTTGTATTGATTCTACCCACTTCATGTGTTTGTGGCTTAGTTTCTCTTGGTTGTTTAAGAAACTTAATGCTTGGTTGTCTGTGAAGACAACAAATTCTTTTGGAAGGAGGTAGTGCCTCCATTTCTTCAATGATTGGACTAAGGCATATAGTTCCAAGTCATAAGAGGAGTATTGCCTCTTTGATTCATTCAGTTTCTCACTAAAAAAGGCTATAGGCCTCCCTTCTTGGCTCAAGACAGCCCCTATTGTTAGGTTAGAAGCATCACGTTCAATAGTAAATATTTTTTGAAAATCAGGAAAGAATAGGATAGGCTTCTCCATTACCTTTTTCTTCAGCATTTGGAAGGCTTCTTCTACATCTTTGTTCCACACAAACTTGTACTTATGTCCACCCTTAATGGTTTCGAGGATAGGAGCACACAACTGACTGAAATTCCTTATGAATTTTCTGTAAAAAGATGAAAGCCCATGAAAACTTCTAACTTTTGTCATTGTCCTTGGAGAAGGCCAATTCAAGATGGCTTCTACCTTCTCAAGGTCCATTTTTATATCCCCTCCTAAGACCACAAATCCCAAATATATGAGCTCTCCCTACATAAAAACACATTTCTCTAAATTGATGAAAAGCTTCTCTTCATGTAGCCTCTTTAGGACCAAGTTAAGATGCTCCAAATGTTCCTCCTCACTCTTGCTAAAAATAAGGATGTCATCAAGATATACTATGACAAATTTGCCAAGGAATGGCTTAAGCACCTCATTCATGAGCTTCATGAATGTGCTAGGAGCATTTGATAGACCAGAAGGCATCACCCTCCACTCATACAAGCCTTTGTTTGTTTTAAATGCAGTTTTCCACTCATCACCAGCCCTAATTCTTATTTGGTGGTAGCCACTCTTCAAATCCACCTTAGAATAGTACCTTGCACCTCCTAAGTGATCCAATAGATCCTCTATCCTAGGCATAGGGAATCTATACCTAATTGTGATTATATTTATGGCTCTAGAATTAGTGCACAATCTCCATGTGCCCTCCTTCTTAGGGGCTAAAAGAGCAAGTACTGCACAAGGACTGAGAATCTTAGTAATCAAACCCTTATCCAAGAGTTCTTGAATCTATCTTTCCATCTCCTTATTTTGTTCAGGAGTTAACTTGTATGTTGCCTTATTTGGTAAGGTTGCTCTTGGGATCAAGTCTATGTTGTGACTTATGTCTCTGATTGGGGGCAACTCATTTGGTAAGTCTTTGGTCACAATATCCTTATACTGGTCAAGTAGGTCTGCAACTTCTTTAGGACCTACTCTTCTCAGGGGTTTTACTTCTTTCTCAACCTTCTCAGGTCTATCATCCTTAGGAAAAATTACTAAAGCATAACAAGATGTCTTTTCATCTTTCAAAGTTTTCAAAAACTCTTTTTCTCCTACAAACAAAAATTTAGAATCCTTTTGTTCCTCTGCAAAATCAAATAGTGGTAAGAATGTTACCTTTTCACCTTTGTGATTGATTGTGTAGGTGTTCAACCTCCCATCATGATGAGCCTCCACATCATACTGTCATGGTCTCCCAAGTAGTAAATTGTAGGCATCCACTGGGACAATGTCATAGAGAACTTTATCCTTATAGTTTCCAAGTTGGAGTTCCACCCAAGCTTGCTCCTCTATGACAGTTTGTTGCTTCTTAGTTAGCCATGATACCTTGTAACGGTTTGGATGTATCACCCTTCTCAACTTCAATTTCTTTACTGCTTCTTCTGACACCAAGTTGTCCGTAGACCCACTATCAATCACCATCTTGCAGACTTTGTCTCCCACTTTGCATGTGGTTGTGAATAGGTTCTTCCTCTCAGGTGGCTCTTGTGTGCTTGGAGCCTTCAATAGTTTCCTTCTCATCATAAGGACTTCTCCTTCCTTAGGTGGTGCATAAGACCCATGTGTATTTTCTACATGGTTCTCTTCTTCTCTAACCATGTTTGCTCTTCTTTATGCCTGATTGCTTGCCTTCTCTGGACACTTGGATGCTAAGTTCCCTACTTGGTTACATCTATAACACCTTGGAGGTCCTCAACTTGTTCCTCCAAATATTCCCCTTGAATCTCCTCTCCTTCCTCTAAAGGAGGCTCTAGAACTACCTTCCCCAAAGGAGCTCTCCTGACTAGTTTCTCCAAAATTTATAGGAGCCTGTCCTCTCCCATTGCTTGTCCCTCTTCCTCTACTACCAAAGTCTCTTTGGCCTCTGCCTCTTCCACTTTGCTCTTGTCTCCTCTTAAGCTTTTCTTCCACTTTCAATGCTAAGTGATAGCACTTTTGGACAGTAGTAGGGGAACACAAACTTAGTTCATCTTGGACGTTTATCCTCAATCCTTGCAAATATCTAGCAAGCTTGACACTCTTTGGTTCAACCAACTTACATTTCATGGAAATCTTTTGGAATTCTTCAGTATAACTTGAGATGTCCATCTCTTTTTGTCTTAGGCTTTGTCTCTTCTTATGAAGTTGAACTTCATAGTCCTTAGGTACATAGGCTCCCTTCACCAAGGTCACCATCTTCTTCCAAGTGCTTACTGGATTATTTTCCAATTTCACCCTCTCTGCTTGAGTGAAATTCCACCAAGTAAGGGAAGATCCCTTCAACTTGGACTTTGCTATCTTAACCTTCTGATGCTCTGGTATCTCCTCACAGTTAGAGAAACTAGTGAGTGCATCAATCCAATCCATGACTTCTTCTAGACCCATCTTCCCATTGTAGACAGGTAGGTCAAGTTTTGTATCCATGGTTCTTCTCTCCATGGACTTCAAAGTCTTCAAGAGCAACCTCTATTCTGCAGGGATTTCTTCTTCCTCATCCTCCTGCCAAGGGGTTTCTTCATCACTCCCCTCCTCTTCAATTCCAGATTTCCCACTACTCCCTTTCTTTACTTGTTCCTTGAGCCTTTCCATTTCCTGCCTCATAAACTTCCTCTCTGCATCATGCTCTTTCACCACCCTTAGTGGTTCAACATTGGTCATCCTATTAGGAAGTTCACTGTCATCTCCTCCTTCGGACATGATTGCAACTTGTCTTCTTCCAAAGATCTACTAGTTGCTCTGATACCACTTGGAGCAGAGCCCCAAACTATGTCAAAAGTGACTCTCTAGGGATCCACAATACCCCTATTCCCACACAATCTAGGGCTTTACTAAAGAGTTCTCAAAACCCACATTCACAAGACTAGGTCTTCTACTAGCCTTCAACACCCAAAGGGAAAAAAATAGGACACAACTAGAACCAAGTAATCCAGGGTGTTAGGGTTTGACAGAACCAAAACAATATAAGAACAAACAGTTATACGCAGAAACAATAGAAGAAAGAAACTAAACACAGATAACACAGATTTAACGTGGTTCACCCAAAACCTGGGCTACGTCCACCTACACAGCCATCCAACCTTTCTTATTATCCAGAAAAAATGTACACAACCTTACAATGCATTATACATCTCAAACGCTTATAGCATGCGTTTTAAGGCAACCTCTAAAATTGACCATTTTAGGGTTTTACAATGTCGGTCTTCTTTTTCCTGAAAAAGCAAATCTCTTTCCCGAAAAAGCACCAAAAAATTTCCAAACATGTCGCCACAATATCAACACCTACTACATGATCAGTCACCACAATATCACCACAGGGATGGAACAAGGGTTCTATCAAAATTAGATCATCATATTAGATGAAAAGAAACACAAATCCCTCATTGAGATATCTCTAAGATTTAGTTTAGACACCTAACCCACCATAGGGCTACAAGGAGAAAATATGGATTTCTAAGGGAAACTTACTTGGAACTCCACCACAGAAAGTCTTAACCACCCCCAAAATCTTTAATCCATCCACCAACAACACCCTCCAAGCTAGGGTTCTTGAACAATCCCCTAACTCTTGTTGTTCTCAATTCTCTCATAGGCCTAATAGTGCTAATAGGTCACTTTTCCAAAGAAACTACTTGAATCTAGATCCAATTTTTCATCCTACCAATTGTAATCCTTGAGGGATCTTACAAAACTTCTAAATCCAATGTTTTAGATTTCCATTCCACCCTTGGCCCAAGTTGTGCCTCAAAAGCTCAATTCTGGACAGTCACATATGAATGCCTGTCCAGAAGATTCAATCATTTCTCCCTCCATCGAATGCCTCCTGATCTAAGACCTCCAAAGTCTTAAATTACATCTTCCCCCCTTTCTCTCCCTAAAGGCTTAGAATTTTCCCATTGTAGAGTCTCTGGGAAAGAGGAAATTAGTGTCGAAACCCTAGTTAGGGCCTCCTACAGACTAGTGAGCAATCAAAATTTGATAACTTTCAACCCTCTGCACTTCAAGACTTCAAACCAATTGGAACATTTGAAAAAGACATTGGTTCAAGTTTTCCAATCCTTCAATGGTGCATTGGGATCTGCACAGAATCGTACAACTTTGAAAAACAGTTAGAAATACATAAAACAGTTTGGATTTTATTGATTTCAATGCAAAAACTTTACAAATTGTCCACACAAACTGTGTAGAGAGGTTTTTAAACCATTACATATCATTCCCAAGTGGTTCCAACCCACAAAGGTGGTTGTGAATGTTGAGATTCAAAAGTTGCAACTTTTTGCAAAAGTTGTTATATGCAATATTAACAATTTTTTGACAACTTTTTGCAAAAGTTGTCAATCCTAACTAAACTTGTAAAGTTCGGTGTTTTTACACCATAGGGGATATTAGAAGGCCTAAAATGACATTCCTACCTTTCCTTAGGTCCCCTAGACTATTCTAGCCTACTCTACCCATAAGTGTCCAAATTGACTAAGGTGGACAACTAAGTTTATAACATCACTTAGTGTCCCCTTGTCTTACATTTTAGGACTTATTGAAAACATTGGATCTAAGATCCAATCACCATCCTAACCCTTCTTGTTTGGATCCACTGATGTGCTTGCAATGGATGAACTTGAGTGTGCTCCTGCACCAGCCCTTGGTCATTTGGTCCTCTGCCATCCCGGAAGATGTTCACCTAGCTCGAGTTCACCGTGGCTGGATTGTGTTGATGGCACTGTTGGAAAAGCAGAAAAAGGTGGTGCAGGAAGGTGGTGGGGCTTTTGGGAGGAAGCAAAAATGTTCTCCCATCAAATCAAGTACAATGTTGGGGGAGGATGGAAGACCGTAGGTCCGAAGGTAGATGAGTGTAGCATGACAAGGAAAAGTTGCCATGGCAGAACCAAGAGGCAGCGAGGTGGGCGGTGGTGCGAGCGGTGCCTCCCAACGAGTAGGAAGGGCGGGAGCGGTTGCGAGGAAGGATGGTGATGATGCCAGAGGTAATGACGGTGGTGGAGTGGGTGTATCTTGAGTTGGCTGCCTGGTGGACGATAGAGGAGCCTTTGTAAATTTTTCGAAGGCGGATGCAGTAGTGTGGTTCAAATGAAGGGTGAGTCTGCTGGGTCTTTTTGGTTTTTTGTATAGATGAAATGTGAAATGCATAGGATTGTCTCCAATAGGTATAGCTAGGGACATATCGGAGGGATGAAGAATTTTGTATGAATGTAATATCGTAGTCAAAGATGGCGTTTATGTACTTTCCTTCTACTATCAATGAAAAACTATATTATCGATAAAAAATAATTTTTTTTATTGCTATTTATGTACAAAGTATGAAAAACAAAGATACTATATTCAATTAGACCACTAATTTTCTTAAATTTTTTAGTTTTGCACTACAAAATTCATGGGACCAAAGCATTTAAATGTTCCAAAAAATTCTCAAGCAGCTTCACCTTTTTTTAAAGGAAACCCCCATCTATGGGACGCTAGCTTTAGGGTGGGGTTCTATTGGCACTTAAGCTTTTATTTTTGAGAAAGATTAGGTCTATAAAGAAAAAAATTGTTCCTAGATTATTTAGAATCTTCCCTTAGAAAATAGAAGCCCCTACTTTTTAGGCTTGTGTGAAAATGGGGTGGGGCTAGAAATTGTCCCATTAGTTTAGGAATGTTATCTACCACTTGCCAAACATTTATGTTTAGATTTTTGTTAAAAATAATCTTGGGGGGAAAATAAAAAATTTAACTTGTTTTTATTGTTGCACAAAGTATAGAAGACAAATGTACTATATTCATGAGACCACCAACGTCCTTAAATTTTGAAGCTTAAAATTTAAGTCTAACCCCATGTCCCCATGTAGCTAGATGCTTAAGTCTATTTTCTGCTTAAAAATATGCTATGCAAGTGTCCCCATGTAATATTTTAATAACGGGCAAAGAAAAATATGGAATCTTTTCCTATTTTCATGGATAGTTGTTGCTTATTAAAAAAATTAAGTTGTCAAAAAAAAAGGAGGGGCTCAAAATAAGCAACGGTTGCATATTAAAAAAAAATGACAGGTGGTTGCATAAAATTGTTTCCCTCTTTTTTTCATTTACTTCCATTATTTTCCCTCCCAAATTTATGTCTGTGTATTTTTATAAAGTAGAATAATTTATTACTATTTTCACCGTACATCGCAGAGTCTGCATACTTCTGGAAAATATTTCACAGTTGCAAGTAAGTTTATCTGCTTCGTACTCGTTGTTAATGGTTTTGATATTTTTGGAGATTTTATATTTTTACTTTTTCCATATTTAAAAATTAATTTCTGCACAGTTTCTCTATTTTTTCAATGATATTCAAATTACTCATCACTGTTTCTTAAATTCTAGAATTTGATTTTTTAAATTTTTCAAACGAAACTATTGAATTTGTCTGGCTGCTACGTTTCTTATTTATGCCCTTTATTTTAATCTTGGTATTTCATAGCATATTTATTGAAATTTTGTTTATTGAGATTGTTCAATGTAAACCGTAACAATGACAATACATATTTTTTTTGTATGCATGCATTGATTATAATTTACGTACTATTTTCCCTCTAAAACATGTATGAATATGTTTGCTTGAATACCATTAGTTATGTTATTTTTTAATCTGTTATATAGTCACATACATGTATTTAACAACAGAATGAAATGCAGTTGGATTTGATTAGTTTTTCATTGCAATAATGTTAATTCTATTTGTTATTATTAAATAGCAAATTACTCACTCCTATTTACTCTTAATCAATCCAAAAAATGCCTAATCTTTTGGCAATATATTAGCTTGGATATGTTGTGAATACAATATTACAACTGTAGCCAGAGCAATGAACAAACATTAGTCAAAACAATGTGTGATTAGACAGTGAAAAAACTAATTTTAATTCTTAAGCAAGAGTCTTTGATGAATAAAAAGGTGGAATTAGTAGTAAGCAGAGAGTTTTGAATTTATTTTTTTCAATTTATAATGATATTAGTTCAAACCAATAGATAAAAATAGAGGTTTGACAATATTAGTGCAAACCAATAGATTAATAGTTGTATTATTAATTATATTGTCAAACCTTTATTTTTTCAAAGTTTTCTACAATAGATACCAGAGATTGCATCTTTACGTCATCCAATAGAGCATATAAATCATGTCATCCTTTGCAATGAATTCAAGCACCCCACAGTTTGACATGTGTTGAATGCTTGGATTCGAAATCTCAAAAAACATGGGATAGTCTATGCGCAAAGATGCCAAACGATCAAGAGCTGAAGGAGGCACTCTAACTCTATAAACACTTTCCAACTGTGGCTTATGAATAAATGAAGTTGGATAACATCGATAGGTCTGCTCAAATGAAGTAGGATACCCATAGCCTACATAAAACATGGTGAAATTGTTTGAACAAGAAGGCACCTTGAATTTGTAATATAGTCACTCAAAAGTTTACACAAATTGTATCTTGTTGTCAACTATGCCGAGGAAAAAAGATGGGTAGAGTTTGCAGGAAAAATATTACGAACACTGCCAAAGCATAAGCTTTTAAATGTAACAAACGAAAACCAACCTCACTGCTTGGGCTTCTTTATATATTGTTCAAAAAAGCATGTAATTTATTTATGAGCCCCTTTTATAGCTCTCTAATGAGAAAAAATTAAATTATAAGTAGTCAACCATGAAAAAACAAAAATTGGGTATGCCAAATTATATGTTCTCTATATATTGTGCAAAGAAGCTTATAATTGTTTTATGAGAAGGGTAGGACAAAATCAGAAATCAGAAATAATCAGAAATGTGGATAGTTATTTACTGATTTTGTGGCTGCTACTAATAATTAGAAATAATCAGAAATTGGGTAGGACAAAATCATAAATAATAGTTACAGATCTTGGGAAGAAACAAAGAAAGAAGATATAAAAGAATTTAGAACAAACATGTTAATTACTAAAATTTTATTCCTTCTTGTATTAGAGAGTTAATAATGACAATTTTATGGGATAAATAGATTTATTTCTCACAAATTTAGTTGTTTCAATGTAGGTACCAACAACTTATTACTTTCTATGGATAAAACTACATTCCATCCAATTCCTTGGTATGGTTTCACAAATTTTACTGCAATGCTTTCACAAGATAGCGTGGGTGAAAATTTGATATCCTCTAATGATGACTATTATCCAAAGTTTGTTCCCAGCACACAAGTGAACAATGAAGAAGTGGTCACTGAAAAAGTGATAATTCAAAAGGAAGTCCTAACCAATGAAGTGGAATTTACAGATAATCAATATAATGTACCCCCTAAAAAAAAATTACAATTCGTCGGAGCATCACAAACACAATGGTTCTAATTGAAGCTAAAAGAATTGAGAGAGAAACACAGTCAAGTGGTGGTGCAATGAGAAAAAGCATAAATTATACTGAAAAATGGAAAATAATTCAAGAATATTGCTCTTCTCATGGTGTTCATTGAACAACAAACCAATGCAAAGATCATTGGGAGCATCTTTAGCCAGATTACAAAACAAATTAGAGACTATGAACATAACATTCCATCTGGGCATGATAGTTATTGGAATATGACAAGTCAGGAAAGGATTGAAAATAAACTTCCCACAACTTGTTCATTGTTGAACTTTATGATGCAATGGATACAACTTTTGGTAAAGATCGAGCCATCAATCCAGGAAATATCGATATTGATTCATCTGATACAAGTTTTGCATTTGATGACAACAATCCTCAAAATGAAGATGATCCATTGCATGAAAATGAAACACCAAGTATGGAAAGTTATGAGCACTTTAAAAATGGTACTAGAGGGGACAAAGAATGCATACGGATAAAATGGAAATCAATTTTCAATATAACAGACATGAAGGATGTTAGCATTGATAACAATAAGTTGATCATTTCTACTCTACAAATGGTTGAGGAGGGGCGCATGAAACATCATGAACAACACATGAATAAGGATGATTTGATTGAAGAAAGGTTATTGAAACTTGAAGAGCGGAAAATTAATGTCCAAATGAGCATGGTTTCAACACTAAATAATATTGGTCAAGCAATATTGAAAATTAGTCAATCTTATACAAAACAAGATTGATTTTGTATTTTTAGTAGCATACATCTATATAATAAAACAAATGAGATGTATTGAACTCTTTATGAATTAAGTGTGTTTTCTTAACTATAATAATATTTACCTTTATTATGCTTGCATCTTTTTGTACCAATTCTTTGACTCATAGATTACGTTGTATGTATTGATTTATGTTGTTATCTTGAATGGAATCATTGTATTTGCAATGTATATTTAGACCATGAACATTACTTTCTTTTTTTAATACATTTTTAATTAATTACTTTTTATTCTACAGTATATATGTTGGATTCAAATAACATAAAAAGAGTCAAAGTATTGTTAGAATGTCTTACAGTGATACAACAAATAGCATTGCAAGTTTGGTGTGATGTTGAAGATTCAACAAACATATTAAATAAGTATAAGAAAGATTCATCTCAAGCTTCTCATCCTTCAAAGGATGACGTAGAAGATGAACTAGATTTGCAAATTTATGCAATATGTTCTTAACAACAAAATGTACTCCTCAATTCAGATTTTTCTGCTTTACAATGGGAAGGAAAGGTTACTGGTGAGTGGTATATCAAATCACGTTCCTTGCATTGGTGGAATCATTATATTTTTGAAGTTAAATGTGATGATAAATGATTTTGAAGCATCTTTAGGTTACCATATGCATTGTTTCAATTTTTATGTGAATCATTGTATGAAGATCTCAAGCAACGTGGTATACCTCTATCTTTAGCAACATCTATCAAGAGTAGGGTGCTTCTAGTTGAGAAGCAAGTGGCTATTTCTATTTTAAGATTGTCGTCTGGAATGTCTATGATTAAGATAAGTGAACTTTTTGGGTGTGGAAAGTCAACAGTTGCAAGAGTTGTGACTAAGTTCATTAATGCCATGACTGCAAATTTTAGAAACTACATAAAATGGCCAAGTGACCATTCAACACTTGAACTTGTGAAACAAGGATTCCACCAAAAACAAGGTTTTCCAAATTGTTGTGGGGATATAGATGTAACTCATGTTGATTTTGAGCTTCCAGCTAATGAATGTTCATCTGATTGGTTTGACCGTGATCACAACTACAACATGTCATTACAAGCCATTATAGACAACAACATGTGTTTTATGGATTTTTTATAGGTTGGCCTAGATCTATTAATGATTCTAGGCTCTTAAGAAATTCTTCCTTCTAGAGGTTATGTGAAGGTGGAGAAAGTTTAAATGGAATTTCAGGTTCTATTGGGTCATTGAGTATAAGAGAGTATATTATTGGTGATGGTGGATATCCATTGTTACCATGGTTAATCACACCTTTCAGTGGAGCTACAACAGAAAATCAAATATCATTCAACTTTAAACTATCATCAACTCGTATTGTTGTTGAGTGTGTGTTTGGAAAGCTAAAAGGTGTTTGGCGAATTTTGAACTCCAAAACATGTCATCTAAATTTGCAAATGTTGCCAAAAACTATTTTGTGTGTTGTGTTTTGCATAACATTATGCTGACAGTTGAAGAAGATGGCAATGAATATACTAACTTTGATGAACATGAGACTAGTATACCAAATAATGAAGCAATTCTAAGGGATTCCCTAATGGCGCTAATGGAATTTGTCAATGGTAATGAAAATGTTGTGCAACACAACAATTGAGGGATTGATTTTATCAAGACTCTTTGAAATCTTTTTACTAGTTGTAATAAAAACATTGTACACATCACAACAGTTGATAACTGGATTTTATGATGACTTTAAATCCTCTTATGATTGGGTCTGTATTGGTCAAATTCTAGCCCTGTAAATATTTAGTTCTATTTGTCAATTTTGTTGCAGCCATTTCGTTGGTTTTTTAAAAGTGCTAGATGATTATGGTGGTGTCCTACACCATTTGCTATAGCTCAAAGGCAACATGTGTGTGTGGATTGATGAGTATTGAAGTTTTCCAATGTACTCATACCCTGTAAATAGCTACAGTAGACCTGCAATCAATTTTTTATCCTCTATTTCCAAGGTGTTTAGATGTAATTTTTGTTGAATGTTCAATAGTGTTTCACTTAAATGTATATTAGCTCCAAAAATTTAATAGCAGGAAATAACACATTGCAAAAAAACTATATTAAACCTCGCAACAACAAAACTAAACATATTGCAAACATATATGACCTTGTGAATGTTGAAAATCTGAATTGCATGTTCATGTTTTTGGTTTCATTGAGCAAATTTTCAAAAAATATCAGGGGTGTTTGTTACACTTTTAATACAGTAAATTAAAACCAGCCATAGTGCCATGCATTGGCTTTGGATTCGATTCTTTTTTGAGTTGTGTGTCTTTCAAACTTGCAAAGCAAGTCCTTGCTCTACACATCTATTTTCTACTGTAATGTTGTGATAATCCATAAAGGATCATAAGTTATCATTAGTATACAAGAAGACAATTTTGGTCGGTCATGATCATCAAGCAACAACACTCACCGAGCAACAACATTCATCGAGCGTAGTGATCACTGAAATGTTTTGAACAGCGAGCAGTATATCAACCGAGAACCAGTCTACAGAAACATCACCGAATACTAGTCTACACCAAGAGAAAACATTTCACCAGAAAAAGTGGATCTCAAACTACACGTCAGCTAAAGCACTTTAGTCTTTAAAATAGCTTTTTTCTTAGCTGGATAATCGTTTCTTGTGGATCAAGAAAAGTGTAAATGATGGACTTAATTAGTTAACTAATTGTATTCATGCAAACTAGGAGATCAAGGTCAAGTTGTAAACCTTTGATCTTAGAGTTTTTAAAGAAAAGCGTGAAACCTAATTAGGTCAAAATCTTGTATATATAGATGTATTGATCAATCAAGAACATGATGATTGTAGCCTCCAAGGACATCTATGGATCAGACAGAGGTTTTCATGCAGGAGGACAGTTAAAGAAGAATTCAGTTATGAAGAACTACATTCAAGGCTACCGAGTAGAACAAAGGTATTATCCATCACAATAGATGATGTATACATTTTGTGAACTTAATGGATTTGTAATCAACAATTCAAGATTGCAAGCAATTAGGTCATATATTTTGTCACTCTCTAACAATTGTAGCAAGCTGTAAAATCCTTTAAGAAGGTGGACTTAACAGTCTTTATGTAAATCTCTTAACCAAGTGCACACATACATTGTGTTTCTAAAATATCTTAACCGAGTAGACTTAACAAGTCTAACATGTTCTGTTAAGATCTGTAAAGAAGAAAAACTGGTAAAGGATTATGAGATGTGAAGATGAAAAAGTTTGGTACAGGGGGGGGGTTTGAATTGTTAATTGTTATTTGTGTTGATTTCCTTAACCCTATTTTCCACTTACTTGAATTTGATCGATTGTATATTGCAATTGTGATTGTGATTAAGGGAAGATAAGATGCTCTTTTATTTCACCCTCAAATACACAAATAGGAGATCCAATTTTGATCAACCCCAAAGGGTCAATACACAAATGAATCCACTATTTGGAAAGAGACCAAGAAAGGGGATCTTAAATTCTGTAAATTGATTGATTAATATGATTAATGACAGTAATTGAAAAGAATAGGAGAAAGTACCAACCTTACAAAGTGGCAGATCAAAGATTGCTATTTTCTGAGATCTGTAGACTGTTTCTGGAGATGCTGATAGTTGATACCGAACTGGAACACAGAGACAGACAAAATCTAGAAATCTTTTTCTGTTCCGATGTCGTCTTATGAAAAAGGTTGACCCTGTACCACTTTTTCCAACTCGATCTGCTCAACTCTGAAAGTGTCCCTGTTCACACAGTCCAAAAGAAATCCGAAAAGGGTATCCAGATCTGGCCTTAGATCTACAGTCCCGAACCTGTACCTGCAATAAAAATATTTGTTTTTTGTTGGGGAGGGGTTTGCCTTATTCAAACCCTGATTTAGGAATTAAACTTGAAATCAATAAAGCATGGAAAGCTAACAAGTAGTAGAATTGAATCTAATAGTGAAGCTATGATATTCAATAGGTATGCTAATGTAATTCAAATGTATGCCAATATGTAAGTATGAAATGATGGAGTTTTAAAGACCATAAACCTTCATGATTGTATGCTTGGAATCCACCTTGGAAGGATGATGAAAGAGTCTTGAAGAGGCACCAAGGATCTTGAAGGAAGATCACACCACCATGATGGCTAGATCTAGGAT
>MU228384.1:5637154-5654304 GCA_018584345.1 Thuja plicata | reverse complement strand
AACCCGGGAATTGCAGGGTTCTAGGTTTTGGACCTTGGGACAGGGTCGAGGTCGGCCCTATCCTAGGATAGGGCTGAGGTCGACCCTATCCTAGGGCAGGGCCAAGGTCGACCCTGTCCTAGGAGGTCGACCCTGTCCCTGTATCCCAGAAACAGAGTCCCGCAACCCATAATGCAGAAATCAATCCTGAAAGTGGTATAAGGAGGAGCAGATCAGGGGGGATGATGCAATGGAGGTCAAATACATCCCCTAAGGAGGTCTAAATGCTCTTAACATGGAAGTTCTTCCATTTTAAGATGATACAAGATCGTCAGAAGTGATCACCAACTTCTAGCCCTAACAAACACCTTCTATTCTGCAGATAGTGAAGCTTTGTGGGTTTCATCCCCACCGCAGTTTTTACCTTCTAACAAGGGTTTCTGCATTATCAAATACTTGTGTCATGTTTTATTGAGTTTCATGAATGTTTCAATGTTTGTTTACATGCATTTACATATATGCTATGATATTGCATGCGTGAAATAGAAAAGCTACAATGGTTGGTTATGCAAGTAATAAGGACTAAAGATTAATTGATAAAAGTTTAAAGGGTACTGATTCACCCCTCCCCTCTTAGTACACACCCTTCCATTATTCCAAATATTGGTATCAGAGCTAGATCTCTTATTTGGAAAAGTTTAATCACTTGAGAGAAAAGATCATACAATGGAAAGGTATAAGCTTGATAAAAATATTGAGAATCAGAAGTTGCAAATACAAATTTTCTTTGAGCAATACAAAGAGGCAAGAAACAAAATCTAACCAACAAGCTAGGGAATGAAGTAACCGAGCTACAAGCCATGTTACTACCAAATCTTACTTTGTTGATGACACACATGACTACGACAAAGACTCTAATTGCCACCCCAGAGGTGTCAGTAGCAGAAAGCATTTATGACATGCACACTCAAATCACATTGGAACAAATGACCCTAGAGCACTTGAAGGAGAAATGGGAAAATTTGATGGCAGACATCAAGCAATCTCATTCTCACATTCTTGACAAGCTGTAAGTTATACATCTTTGTCATTATTTTCAAAAAGGGGGAAACATGTACATATATTATATATACATACTGAGGCATGGACATAGGGGGAGTCATTGTAAAAGTAAAAGTACAACACTTGGTATATATTGTACATATCAGTTTTTGATACTAATTCCAAAGGGGGAGATTCATAATCCATAAAGGATCATAAGTTGTCATTAGTATACAAGCAGATAGTTTTGGTCAGTCATGATCATCGAACGACAACACTCACTGAACAACAACATTCACCAAGTGCAGTGGTCACCAAAATGTTTTGAACATTGAGCAGTATATCAACCGAGCACCAGTATACAGAGACATCACTGAGCACTAGTCTAAAGAGACATCACCGAGCACCAGTCTACACCGAGAGACACCATTTCACCAGAAAAAAGTAGATCTCAAACTACACGTTAGCTAAAGCACTTTAGTCTTTAAAATAGCTTTTTGCTTAGCTGGATAACCGTTTCTTGTGGATCAAGAAAGCGTAAATTATGGATCTAATTAGTTAATTGATTGTATTCATGCAAACTAGGAGATCAAGGTCAAGTTGTAAACCTTTGATCTTAGAGTTTTTCAAGAAAAGCGTGAAACCTAACTAGGTCAAAATCTTGTATATATAGATGTATTAATCAATCAAGAACATGATGATTGTAGCCGCCAAGGACATCTATGGATCAGATAGAGGTTTTCATACAGAAGGACAGATAAAGAAGAATTCAATTATGAAGAACTACATTCAAGACTACCAAATAGAACAGAGGTATTATCCATCACAATAGGTGATATATACATTTTGTGAACTTAATGGATTTGTAATCAACAATTCAAGGCTGCAAGCAATCAGGTCATATATTTTGTTACTCTCTAACAATTGTAGCAAGCTGTAAAATCCTTTAAGAAGGTGGATTTAACAGTCTTTATGTAAATCTCTTTTAACCGAGTGCACACATACATTGTGTTGCTAAAATATCTTAACCGAGAAGACTTAACAAGTCTAACATGTTACTCCTAAAAGGGTAAGATCATCATAAGTGATCACAACTTGTAGCCCTCACAGGCACCTTCCATTATGCAGATAGTGAAGCTTTGTGGGTTTCATCCCCACCACAGTTTTTACCTTCTAACAAGGGTTTCTACGTTATCAAATACTTGTGTCATGTGTTAATGAGTTTCATGAATGTTTCAATGTTTGTTTACATGCATTTATATTTATGCTATGATATTGCATGCATGAAATAGAAAATCTTACAATGGTCGGTTATGCAAGTAATAAGGACTAAAGATTAATTCATAAAATTTTTAAGGGTACTGATTCACCCCTCCCCTCTCAGTACACACCCTTCCATTATTCCAACATGTTGAACTTAAATCCAATGGCAACGAACAGGTCATTAAATTGATTTTTAAAGGTACCACTTTGAACATTTGATCTTTTTTATGTAATTTCAGACAATTTAATTTCTTAAGGTTTTCCAATACCAGCACAACTTTCTACAAGCAACTAACATTAAGTCACATAGAAACTTCACTTGTATAATTGTAAGGTTCATGTCACGCTAAGCACTTGCTCAAGTATCAAGTAAAAGATGCTCTATACTTGAAAATTACATAGGAGTACAATTTAATCTTTTGATGTTTTTTCTTCCTAAACTCTTATTTGTGACAAAAGACAACATTCAAATATTAATGAGGGCAATGAGTAAATGTTTTTTATTAAGTAAAATAGGTTTCACTGGGTTTCTGAAACCTAAAACAAAGTATTTAGAGATAAAACATTAAAAATAACAAAAGAAAGTTCGGAACCTAAGAGTAGAGCAGGCCTAAAAGGCCAGAATAAAAGAACAGCTAAAGCTTCTTAAAAAGCAAATAAAACCTGAAAGTAGCAAAAATGCCCAGGGGACCCTTTAGAGTGATCGCCTTGGCCTCAAGTAGCTCCATGTTGGCAGTTGACTCCTTGATTTTTTGGATGGTACTCTCCCCGTCCTTTTCCTTAGACTTCTTGGTTCTGGCCCTAGCTCTTTTGCCAGGTCCCCGATCAGTGTTCTGATTGATCTCAACCTCAATGCTTGCCGCTTGCATCCCCTCCTCCAGCTTCTCAATGATGGTGTTGGTGTGTTCTCTAGTCTGTTTTAGGATGTTATAGTTTTGTTCAACTATGTCCTTGATAGTGGTTTCCACCTTGGTCATGTTGTCCTCCATCTGCTTGACTTAGATGCTCAAATTCCTCTGTTCCTCATCCTCGCCATCCCTTTTCTCCTTATTGGTACCTCTGACCATTTTTTTGAGGTCCTCAACTTCGTGGTAGAGCCATTTGATTGTTATGTAATTATCTAACATGCTGCTTCTGGTGTTGTTGAGCAGGTTCAGGTCAAATTCCCTGGTATTGGCGCTTAGCACCACCATTAAGGGGTCAATCACATTGATGTTAATTTTTTGTGAAAATGTCATATGTGTCATACAATAAGTCCACTATTAATTTAAATTTTGATCAACATGATAAAACAGACAGTTGTAACATGATTTCCATTTGCTTCTAGCTTATTTTGAGAGCAAGAAGCCATTAAGAAGAAACTTAAATACAAAAAGACCGAAGGCATCTGTTATAATGTGGACGGGAAAAAAATATAAATTGAGCTAGTATTTTAATTTTATAGTTAATTTTTAGTTTGTAAATTGTAATGTAATGAATTTTCTACTGTCAATTTTCAGTCTACAAATTGTAATGTATTGAATTTCTACTTCCTCAGTTTCACTTTGAAAATTCAATATCAGTATTAAAATAATTACAACTTAATAATTCAACAATAAAATAAAATTTAATGTTGAAATAATTTAAATGCATTTGAGAAGAATTAATAAAATAAAATTTTATGCTGAAATAATTTAAATGTGATTGAGAAGAATTACTTATATGTATGTTAAAATGCATAATAATTAATTAAAGATTAATTTTAAGCTGCTGAAATATAAGCAGAAAAATTAGTATTCATGGGGCCACCCACTCCACAAAATGCTCCTTAAAATATTGAGCAGTGGCTTCTAGCCAAAATAAGCTAAGCAGCTGCATGGGGACCTGCCCTAACTTGACTACAAAATTCATGGGATCAAAAGCATTAAAATATTTGTAAAAAAACTCAAGCAACTCGAGCTCTATTTTTTAGGATGCCCCCTTCCTTGGGACCCCACCCTTAATTGTTGAGAGGATAATTATTATATCTAGAAAATATATCTTTTTTTTAAAGAGGGGTAAACGTTTTGATTCAAAGCTATAAACCGGTGAGACCACAAATGGGGGACCTCATCTCCAATGGGATTTGAACCTTAATGGCAAGAACACCTAAAATTATGTTGAGTTCGAAGTATTTTTTAACAACTTTTTTTTTTTTACAGTTGGTGGGACAATTACATGTCTTGGCATAAATATGGATGTAGAAAGAATTATGACTAGCATGCTTTAGAAAAAAAAGATTGAAATTATTACTAGCATACTTATCTTTAGAGAAAAATATGTAAAGTATGTTGAAAGATATCTTTGATTGAAATCATAGATCTATGGGCATTGTCCCTAATTATAATTTGAACCCCAAGCTTACATTGATCAAAGAACATGGGTTATTGATAGATTTTTATTTAGTATTCAAATGAGAAGAAATCCTTTTATAGCTCAAGTATCGATATTATTATCAATTATATGTCAATTTAATTATGGTTAGCCTTATAATTAAAGGTTATGATTCTAATATGGTTACAAAAATAGTTCAATTAGGGTTATTGTTAGGGTCAAGTTTATGATTCAATAAAGGTAACATGTATGGTTAGCTTTATGATTCAATCAGGTAACACGTAGAGTTCAATTATGGTTAAAATTATTATTATTATTATTATTATTATTATTATTATTATTATTATTATTATTATTATTATTATTATTATTATTATTATTATTATTATTATATATTAGTAATTATTATAATATATTATTATATTACTATTTATTTTGATATAATATGTTATCATTCAAACCTTAATACAACATATGTAAAATGCAACACATCATTCTAATTTGTTAAGTTTTAGAGCTTGTCAATCCTTATCTTAATTTAATAATATTTTACATAAAGTTCTATTTTATAAAAATATATTAATAATATAAATTATAAATTATAAAACAATATGTATTATAATAATATTAATATCAATTCCCTTCTAGTTTTGGTCGTAAGATGGATAAAGGGAAGACTCTTATGTATGAAGGGGTTGCAAATATGAAGGACTTTATTACTATCAAGCCTCACAATAAGGGGATAAGGGCATAATAGAACTCTAAAGGATAAGCAAAATGAGGAGTTATTTAATCGGCTTGATGTTTTAGATAACTTGGTTCAAGAAGAGGGCATTCTTGTTGAGCTTCCCCTTGGTGCTGAGTTATTGGATATGACCCTATCAGAGGGTAGAGGGTTTGATAAAGAACTTGATTATGGAGGATGGGAAGGATGGGTATATGGATACATATTTACCTCCTTAGATTCCAAATGTGTTGAAACCAAGGGGGAACCTAATCTTGAAAAGTGTTGAAGCTTTTTCAACCCCAGTCTCTCCTCCAACCAAAGAGGTTTTGGAGTTGGAAAGAACAGTAAAGCTTTTCACACCTTAGGACTACAACAAAAACATCTTAAAAGGGGGCTTCTAGAAATACCTTCAGGGGTTGAACTTAATAAAGACCATGAGAAGGTGAAGATAATTCGTGATACATTAGTGGAATCTAGGTCAATAAAGACCATTGAACTGAAAACCTCTAAACAACCTCTCTAACTAGCTACCCCCTTTCAAAAACATCTCTGACAACTGCAACACTCTTGCTATCAAGGATATCCCATCTCTACAACAATTTTCCTGCAATCAAGAAACCACAACCAATAGTGCTCCCCCTAAGAGCATCCATCACATAAATCCAAGAGACAAAAAATAGATATTAAGTCTCCCCCTAGAAAGATGCACCACTCTTATGCATCTAGTTTGAAGGAGAGCAATAACCCCTAATGTATGTCGAAGATACTGAAAAGTATCCTTTGACAGGGCCTTCGTGAAAATATTTGCAATATGACCCTTTATAGGCACATACTCTAATTTGACTTCCTTTTCTGCAACCTTCTCTCTTAAGAAGTGATACTAGATAAAAATGTGTTTAGTCGATGAATACATCACTAGATTCTTTGAAATATTAATAACACTTGTATTATCACACATAATCAAAATTTCCTCATCATACATCACCTTGATATCTTTGGGAGTCTTCTTCATCCAAATCACTTGAGTACAAAAGAATGATAAAGTAACATATTTTGCTTCTGCAGTACATAATGATACTAAATCCTACTTCTTGCTCAACCAAGAGACCAATCTATCTCCCAAGAAAAATGCACCGCCATTTATACTTCTTCTATCATCAACACATCAACCCAATTAGTATATGTATGATCTTTCAAAGAGAAATTAATATTCTCTTTTATACCATAATCCAAAATTTGGAGTTCCTTTTAAATATCAGAATATTATTTTCACTGCCTTATCATGGGATTGCTTTGGATTAGCTTGATATCTTGCAACCAAACATACAACATGCATAATATCCAATCTTGAAGCGTTCAAATACAATAATACACCTATCACAGATCTATAAAGCTTCTAATATACTTCCTGAGATTCATTAGCCTTGATCAAATGATAACTAGTAACCATGGGCTTCCAACTGGCTTACAATTATCCATACCAAACTTCTTCAACATCTCCTTAATATACTTGGTTTAGGGAATGAAAATGTTATCTTTCACTTGAGAAACTTGAAGACCAAGAAAGAAAGATAACTTGCCGATCATTGGCATCTCAAATTCCTTATGCACTTCTTCAACACATATCTTGCATATATCATCATCTGCACCAAAATGATATGATCATAATATGAAACTACTCTCAACAACTTATCACCTTCAACCTTGAAATAAATATTAATGTTTGTGATACCTTTCTTGAAGTTCTACTGTAGCAATTACTTGTCCAACCCTGCATACCAAGCTTTGGGAGATTTCTTGAGTCCATAAAGTGCCTTCTTGAGTCCATAAAGTGCCTTCTTGAGTTTGCAGGCCATATCTAGATCTTCTGACAAGAAAACTATTTGGTTGTTCAATGTAAATCATTTCTTTTAGATCTCCATTCAAGAAAGTAGACTTCACATCTATCCAATACACCTTAAATTTTTTATATGAAGAAAATTCAAGAAATATCCTAATTACTTTCATCGTAGCTATTGGAGAAAATGTCTCCTCAAGTTCTATACCTTCAACTTATAACCTTTATAAACCAGTCTTTCCTTGTTTCTTGTGATTCTACCATCCTCATTCAGTTTGCTCTAGAACACCAACTATGTTCCAATCAGATCCTTATTTTTTTGATTTAGGTACCGATTCTCGTGTCTGATTCTTTTCTAGATTTGAACCATCTCTTCATTCATTTCTTTCATCCATACATAATATTTGCTAGCTTCTGCAATATTCTTTGGTTCCACCTTAGATAAGAAATAATAGTTAGCTTGTTCACTTTCCTTGGCAAGTATTCTCCTTGTCTGAACTCCTTTATCTTTGTCTCCAATGATCTAATCCTCTAAATTTTTCTTTTGCACATAGTTTGTAGGTGGCTTAAGTGCTTGTTCAGGTTCCTTTTATTCTTCATTTGATTATTCTTTGTCTTTCAAAACATTCTTCTCTTCTTTTGTAGCATGAGAACATCTTCAAAATCAATCTCAAGCTCTGGAGCAACCTAATCCCATTCTTCACTTACTCTCACATTTACATGCTTTCCACAATATTCTATGACCTCTTATTGTAACATTGGTATGCCTTGCTCTTTGTAGAATATCCTAGAAATATTCCTTCATCTAATCTTGTATCAATCCTACCTAAATCATCTTCATCTCTTATGATCTAGCACTTACTTCTAAATATTATGATCTACTTTATATTAGGTATCTTTTGAAACCATATCTCATAAGGTGTCTTTGTATGATTCACTCTAACTTGTACCTTGTTAAGAAGATAAGAAATAGTATGCACAAAATCTCTCTAATATACACTAGGTAGGTTAAAATCTTTCAATATAGTCCTAGCTATTTCAACAATAATCCTATTCATCCCTTCAACAACTCCATTTTGATGTAGAGTCCTAGGTGCGAACAATTGCCCCCTAATACCATGCTCTTCACAAAAGCTACTAGGCACATTTGATGTAAACTCTCCACCTCTATCAGATCTCAGACATTTGATCTTATATTTTACTTGATTCTCAATCAATTTTATGAATATCCTAAATCTACCTAAAGCTTCTAATTTTTATTGTAACCTGGATGTCATTATAGAATGATCATTGATAAGTAACATGTAATACATTTCACCATTTAGTCCTCTTGTCCTAGTAGGTATGCACATATATGTATGAATTAGCTCTCTAAGGTTTTTGTGGTAGAATGCTCCTTTTTAAAACTTGTTCCTTATTTGCTTTCCCATCTGACATTCTTTGCACATTGTATTAGTAGGTTTGATAGTTTTTGCCGAATTTGTCAGTATTTCAGTAGAACTAATCTTCACCATGTTGTAAAAATTAATGTGTCCCATTCTCTTGTGTCATAACCAACATTCACTACTTTGAGACAACATACAATTGCTTTCCCTTTTTTCCTTTATGTGGTAGACATTTCCATTTTTCCTTATACATTCTGCAACTAATCTTTTAGGACCTTTTCTGATCTTACATCCAAACTCATGAAATGTAATCTTGTAACCTTTAATGCACATTTGACTCACACTCAAGAGATTTTCATAAGCCTTTAACATAATAAATATCATATATATCTTATTCTTACCATGAATGGATATTGTCCCCTTACCACATAAAGGTACAACTTCTTCACTAAGAAATTTAATTGATCCACCGTCAAACTTTTAAAATTCAAGAAACTTCCATCATCTGTCATATGAATCGAGCATCCAGAATCAATTATCCAAGCTTTAGGTTCTTCTCTCACATGTAAGGCAGTCCTCACAATCATAGATCTTTTACTGTTTTCTACATCATTCTGACTTTCAGAGCTATTACTACCATTTTCCTTGACAACCAAAAATAGTATCTTGTCATTTGAATCTTCATCTTTGGATGAATGGGTTTTTACTGAAAAAAAAACTCTTCTTACCCTTATCTATGTCATCTATCCTTGTATTTATGTCATCTCTTCTATAGTTCTGTCCTTTCTTTCTTTCATCACCATGCCTCTTACAGTTATATTGCTTAAAAGGGTGTCTAATAGCATAATGACATATTCTTCCACGATTAAAATACTTTAAGGGAAACTCACCATTATACTTTATGGATCTTTTATTCATTACTCTCGCAAATTTCACTTCCTCATCATTCAAATCATTGTCTGTCTCAGGTACACCTTCAATCTTATTTGTAGCTTTGATTGCAATATGATCTTGGCATGTTGGTTGTCTTCAAATTCCAATATCCCAAAAGCAGAGATTAATCTATAGAGGTGATCCAAAGTATATTTATTTGTGTCATGACTTTCCTCAATAGCATACAATTTTAGGTTTATAGGATATAGGGATGGTTCTCATTACTTTTCTTACAACTTTATTTTCTTTTATAGCTCTACCAATACCTCTAATAACACTTACAACCTCATTCACATGGTGCAAGTAACTCTCTATTTTCTCATCTTCAAACATCACCAGGTTCTCAAATCCATTCTTCAAGTTCTACATATTGACTTGTTTAATCTTATCATCTCATTCATAAATATTTCTTAGTTTCTCCCAGACTTCCTTTACAAATTTGCATGACATTACCCTCAACAACATTGAATGCTCAAGTCACTGATAATAGTATTTCTAGCCTTGACATATTTCTCATGCAAATTGATCTCATCTAGAGTAGAAGGATTACCATCCAAAGGAGTGTAACCATCCTTAACAACATCCCATTTTCCAAATGACATAGAGTCCAAATAAGATTCAATCCGTGGCTTCCAAAAGGTATAATTTTCTCCATCAAACTTTGGTAATTTGTGACCATTGTCATGTGTCATCCTGAAACTTCCTCAAGTAGTTAAGCTTCTCCAAGAGGAACTTGGATTTGATACCAATTGTTGAACACACCACAAGACTAAGACAGGGGATGAAGCAATCTTGAATAGATTCTTAATCCATTTTCTATCACAAACACTTATTAATTATCTTTATCCAACTAACCATCAATGAAATATATTACAATGAATACAAAACACCTAAACACCATATTTTTACGTGGAAAACCCAATGTAGAAAAAATTATGTATGAATAACTTGAATACAAATATTTTAGGCCAAAGGCCAAGGATTCTCACAGCTCCTAATTTGGACTTACAAGCTAAGACACACAACCTTACGAAAGGATAGAAAGGACTTGCAATGTTGAGACACACAATCTCATGGCAAGATACAAAGAGACTTACAAACCCAAAGCACACAACTCCAGGGCAAGATGCATATCTATACAAGATACCAAAAGGACACAATCTTCTAGTTGGCACATGGATACAATAAATAGGTATGTGCACCAAGATGGTGAACAAAAAAGTGGCCACTCACCAAAAAAAATGAAAAACAAGCTACACGTACGTGTTTTTTGAAAATTCAAAAATCACATACATGTTATGACGTAAAAAAATAAGCCAAAATGTGTATCTTTTATTTGAATTAAAAACTCGTACGTGTTATTTAAAATAAAATTATGTACATGCTTTTAATGAGAACAAAACACATACACATTTCTTTGAATAAGCATATGCATTATGTTAAATATGTAAAATATGTACGCGATTCTATGAATAAAAGCTAGATGAAGTACATGTTACAACTTCAATTTTTAGTTCTTGAAAATACACACGCATTTAAAATTATAATAGTTTGTCCTCCCCATAGTATTTTTTTATCAGGATATACATAAAATATAACTTAAAGTATAAGCTATATTTTCTCTGTGTTTTTCATAAATCTTATGTTAGAGATAGAAAAAATATGCAAAGAGAAAATATAACCTATGCTTTAAGTTATATTTTATGTATATATTGTTAGGATGTTTGAGATTAGTTTTAGATCTCTAGGGGTTATAATGCCAATTCTAGATTTTAGGAGATCTGATAAATTTTGACTTAGAATTTTAGTAATCAATAGACTCATATAATCATTTTCTTGCTATCTCTTTATCTCATGCTCTATATCTCCACCAATCTCTAGACTTATCTATTTCCCTATTTCTCTCCTTCTCCTCCTTCTTTATTTCTCTATATCTCACTCTCTCCCCAAGATCTAGATCTTTTAATTGCTTAGACTTAGTCAATTTTCAATAATCACTAAGCTCACATCATCATTCTCTCTCTATCTCCATTCACTCTATTTGTTTCCCTTGATATCTAAACACATCTTTCTTCCTATCACTCCCCTTCTCCACCCTATCTATCTCACTCTCTCCTCTCTCCCAAAACTTTGAACCTATCTCTTTCACCCTTCACTCTTCTCTGTATATTGCCTTGCTTCTCTACCTACCTCACACACATTATATCCTCTCTATCTCGCCTCTCTCTCCCTCTCCCAAACCCTCTTCTCTCCTTCCCTCTCTCTACTTATATATATTTCCTCTCTCCGTCTTGCTACACACCTCCCCTCAATCCTTCCATACTTCTAGTTCTCTACATACATCCCCTCAATCCATCCCTACTTCTAGTTCTCTACATACATCCCCTCAATCCCTCCCTACTTCTAGTTCTCTACATACATCCTCTCTCTCTCTCTCTCTCTCTCTCTCTCTATATATATATATATATNGAGAGAGAGAGAGAGAGAGAGAGAGAGGGGGGGGGGTTAAATTGATAGAAGTGGAAAGGGAAGGCCTAAGATATAGAAAGAGGGGGAGAAATAGAGGTATTGCAACGAGGGAGATATGTGTAGAGAAAGAGAGAGGGAGAGGGGAGATAGAGGGAAGTTGAGAGGGGGGAGATAGATAGACAAAGAAAGGTAGAGAGAGAAGGAGAGATACAAAGAGAGGTGAGATAGTAACGTGTGGAGAGGGAGGGAATGAGAGGTATAGAGAGGGAGGGAAGGAGAGGTATAGAGAGAGAGAGGGGGAGGGTAGAGAGAGTAGTACGACAAAGGAAGGAGAGAGAGAGAGAGAGAGAGAGAGAGAGGTCTTCGAGGGACACCTTAAAGTGGATGGTGATGCCATGACAACTTGGAAGAACATAAATCCATATATATCTCTTCACCCTCAATTCAATTTAAATCCAACTACGAGAAGTATTTAATGATTGGATTGGAGTTAATAGATATCTATAGGTGATAATGGGAGATAATGTACACTTAAGGAATCAAAGTTATTGATTTTACAAGAAGGAAAGTTGTCGATTCTGCAAGTTGCAAAATCTTTTATGGATAAGGATATCCCTATACTTAGCTGATAAAGATCTATCAACTTTCATTCCTAGCTCATTGTCACTAAATAAAGAGATTTACATGGATGATTTAAGCTTATCGATTAAAAAATTAGTTTACATGGATTTTGACATTATATATTATGCTTCTTGATAAAACTAATCAAAATAAAAAAAATTAACAATGCTTTTCTTATATGGATTGTTGCCATTGTATATGCCTCTCGGTATAACAAGAGATCAAATTAATCATATTATTTATTGTATTGAATGAGGTTCAACCTTGTATTCAAAGTGTCATAGATACAATATTGTATGGATCCTTTCTAAACATTGTATAAGGTCACAAATTAGAATTAGATTCTCCACCTTCAAAAATTGGACAATTACCTAGGCATGTATACTAGTGATAAAGTAGAGGCATGTAAATTTTTATGGTGGAGTTGCAACAACTTACTTTATAACATGACTTACCTATGAAAAGAGCAATATTTTGACTAACATCTATAGCACGTGGAAACTCAAAGGTATGTAAACATTCACTTCTATTTAAGGATACAAGTAGAAAAACTTAAGCACATTCATGAAGTCAAACTAGGGGTGGTACTCTTGAAGACAAGTTATGACAAACATCAACTCAAAAGAGTATAACTCCATTAATAAAAAATCAAAAGATATTTACATTATTACTAAGCCCACATTTATAGAATTACAAGGAATCTAGAATATACAATTACAACCAAGGGAATTTTAAAGAATAGACAAAGAAAAGAATGAAAAGAGAAGAAAACATTTAATATGTCATCATCATTACATGAAATACCCCATCATTTTAGGGACTTGGAGTGCTTACATGATAATGATGGTAAATACTTGCGACTCTGCTCCAAGCATGTGAGAGATCCTCTAATGTTAAGTTAGCTTCTTCTTTTTTACCACCCTAGTTTGATAAATAGTTCATTGGAAGGTTGGTCTTCTTATAATAATGGTTAAAAAATATTCTATTAAAAAGGAACAATTTAAATGAAAATTTGTTGTGAAATGTTTTCAAGCTTCCAATTTTGATACTTTCTTTTCAATAATATCTTGATTATGATTGGGGAATCTCCCTCTAAGACTATCTCTCACAAGCCTAGGGTTATTGGGTGGCTAAGGTCATTGTCATTGCTTCAACCTCTTTGTTTATGTCATCTTGTAGTTTTCTTGCAATTGCAACTATGGAATTACCATTGGGGTCACTAATATAGCATTCGTCTCTAGAGTTATGCACTTTTCTTTTAAAGCACTCTTATTACTACATTCACAATTGAGTGTTGGCAATGTCTTTGCTTGGCATGTTATTTATGCCATAAAAAAACTTACACCTTCTCACTCGAACACAATTCAAAATGACTTTTTATTCTTTAGATGAGGAAGTTTTAGTTATTGTTTTGATTGTAGGAATTCATGTCTATTGGTTTTTGACACAATGTTAGCGACTTTGGTCATTGCAAAAAGCCTTCAAGCTCAATGAAGAGGAATGCATTGGAGAAATTTTATAAAATTTTATATGCAAGTGTTGAAGGGAAAAGAAAAAAATTATCAATGAAGAATTCTATTATCTCCTAAAAATTGATGTAGAACATCATCTAAAGACAAATATGGATCCTCATACTACGCGTCTCCACACGATTGCCAAACTATGACAAATGATAATATATTTCCAATACAAAATTAATAGTTAAAGATCAATACAAATCAATCTATATACAAAACAATTTTGTTTTTGTGTTGTAAAATTACAAAACATAAATTTCATCCGGGCAACGAAAGCTCCAGCTACACACAATTTTGACTATACAATAAAATATAATATATATACTCTACAGATGTTCCTGTTTAGCTTTCGCTCAAGCTGCAGGTGGAGCAGGCAATGCGTTAGCTGCCTTGGGCATTGCACTGCGCATAGCATTGCCAGTGATCTGTTGCACCTCACATCTCCTCACCCCATCCAACGATTCATCGTTGTATATCTCCCACCAATTATTAACCAGTCTTTTTATATCATCTCTCTCCATGTTTTCCTCCTTACCAGTGAACCTCCACGGTTTTGAACCCTGCACACATCCACCCATTTTCAGTTTAAAATGGTTTTCCAGAGGGATATCAAAAAACCCCTGATTCATCAACAATATGGCCTAAACAAAGACTTACAGCTGCACAATAGTGCACAACTTTGACAGAATCCAGATCTACGTTCTCCGGATGACGCCATAGCATTGCCAGAACAAGATTATAAACCAAAGGAATGGGTTTGTACTGCTTTCGAAAATACATGTTCAAGAAATCCTGCAAAAAAAACAGGGGTTACTGTAGTCAATATCTGGTTATGGAAAATCAGTACTTTTTGCAAAGATAAAACAAAGCAAATATGAAATACCTGCTCTGCAAAGGGCGTTGGAGTTGTAGACATGAGAGTTCCCATCATGCTTTCGAATGTTAATTTACTGGGTTCAAACACAAACATCCCGGCATTGAAATACAGAGCAGGGCGCTCCTGCTCCAACTCAGCAGGCCACGTCACCTTGTCAGGGCACTGCTGGCAGTATCCAATCTTATATTGAGGAGTATGACTCCATGTCTTCTCGCAGAAGCAGTCCATCACAGCATACAAATACCCATCTGCCATGTCGAATAGATTGTCAATGTTGTCGAAGACTTGAATGTCGGCATCCAGATACACCATTTTGCTGAACTCCTCAAACTGCACATATCCCATATGAAGATTAAAAAATACCCAAAATCTCTACTTGAATTCTCTTACATTGTAATCAATCAGGCGAAGAAAAAGCCCAAAAAAACAGAAGAAATGTTTACCTCCCAGATGCGCAATTTGGAGTAATTGAGAACATAATAAGCCATGGCGAACTGGACTTGATTCTCAGGAGGATTGATGGGCTCGATTTCTCGAACAATACAACCCTGATTAAGCAATTGTAGCCTGTGGTCATGTGGCACATCTGGTAAGACCGCCACAACCAGAGGATACAAACTGTTGGCCTTTCTGAGGCCCTTAGCGAGACCCACAACGCCTTTAACGTAATCTCCTGATCCGGCAAGGAAAGTGACATAGGCTCTCTTGGAATAATTAGCAGCAAGTGCTCCCATCTTTCCGCTGAAAATCTCCGCAGGAAACTGTTTAGCCATGATCCTCGTTGCTCTGTTACTGATGCAATAGAAACTGCAAGCAAAGTGAATTTCGAAGTAGTTGAAAGGTTTAGATGAATGATTTCAGTTGATTTGAGGATAGGTATCTGTATGGATTTATAGGCAAGGGAGAGGATGGGAAAGGGCAAGGCAGCAGAGCCCCATATTAAAATTATACTACTATTTTCGACAGGAAATAGAGTACCGACTAGTGAGTCATGTGCGTGTCGCTTTTCTATTCGACCAACACAAGAGTTAGGCGGCGCACTTTGAGAATGTGAGAAACTGGCAGGTGTAGAAATTGTTGAGCATTTCGGCAACTTCCACGATCCATACGGAAAGTGGCTAATAAAATTGTGGGCCACCTATATCCGTTTGGTCTGTTACACGTAGATTCAAACGACTTTTTGGGCCTGCAAAGTTAAGACAGATTAACTGTTGGTGGGACCATCACCATTGCCATTCCACGTATTCTTTTCTCACGTTTCTCAGGTAAACATAAAATGACTTTCGTCACAGGATTTCTGTTCATCTTCATTATCACCCAATCCTTTAAAAATCGTAATCACGGCTTTGTCACCTACGAACCATAAGTCAAATTTTTAGATTGTGTTCAAATACCTATACCATGAAAATATCTAGATTTTTCTAAAGATAATGGAATAATTTTATATAAAATCTACTTTTAAGATATAGATATTGCGTTGACTAGAAAGTAGGTCATTTTCAGGATGGCAAATTTATTATAGCCACTACAATGACATTATTTATTGTTGTAAGAAGTTTCTACAGCCATTCCCACCTTGTTTTGTTTTATTTCTTTTGGATATGGAAATATGTTCTTCTAGGGTCCTCCAAAGTACACACCATGTTATCTAAGCGTATATTGGTTTATTATAATAACAAGTTTTTGGAAGATCTTTTGTGAGAGTGTTTTGTCTCACTCTATTTTTATATTTGATATGAAATTATTATCATCTACTTCAATTTGCATAGTGTTGGTACTCCTAAATTTGGAACAAATTTGGAGTGACCATGTTAAATTTTTCAGACAAGCAAAGTAAGTACCCTTGAAAAATTATGTAAGAAGGCTCAGTTGGAGTGCATGTAAAAGGTGCCCGGATGATTTTTATGAGATACAAATTTGGAAGAGGTTTTAATGCCTTTCATTTGATGTATGCAGTGGGTCCCAGCTCCTGATTTCCGATTCTGACATGTTTATGGAGTAGTCATTTTGAGGGGGTCACCCAATTCTGCATTTTGCTAAATTGTCAATTTGTTGTCCGGAGCCTACTTTGCTTCTGAGTATCTTACACCCTGTTGAGTTTCATAGTTCGCCACTTTGGGAATGTTTAGCATGCATATCAGAGAGCTTA
>MU228384.1:5612223-5631828 GCA_018584345.1 Thuja plicata | reverse complement strand
AAAATGAAGAAGGATATTATCCAATCCTTAGCAATTAGCCTTTCTCTTGTCATAAAGGAGTTTTCATTCAAGTATAATCAGTATACTGTCATTTTAAGGTTGTGGTACAAGAAAAAGTGCTAACACATAGTCAAGTGTTGAGTATAACATCTTATATGAATGAGAACAACTCTAGAAATGATGATTTTTACCAACAAGTGCAACATTTGATGTCTCAACTTCATGCCAAGATCTTGTTAAGTGCTCAACACAACAAACTAATGACAACCTTGCTTGCACCAATGATTAAAATAGGTCATTCGCCTTAGTCTTCATTAGAGAGGTGATCTTCAGAGCTATTATGGACTATGAAGGCTACACAAGGAAAGACGAGAGCTTGTTTCCTCCATGGATGAGATCAACATAATTAATGGTTGTAGGTTGGAACACACCAAAACTGTGACATAGTTTAAGGACTAGCAATTGCACCTTGGTGTGCTATGGGTGCGCCGAAGAGGTGATGAGTGAAACAAAATCTTTAAATCAATAAAATAGTCAACTTTCATTATCAATAGGATCATGTTATACAATGTGAGAGGGGGATAGGAGGAGATATAGGAATAGAGAGAGGGAGAGTTCGACATAAAAAAGGAATATAGAAATGGAAACGGAGATGGAGATGGAGAAGGGAGGGAGGGAGATAGATAGAGTTGGAAGAGATGTAAGTGAGATACATCTTCACACATTTCTAATGAATTTTGTATGCTGATAATTATATTCTAACATGAATTAATATTAACTTTATTTTTTCTATCAAACCACCGTACCAAGTTTAATTTAATCTATATTTCTCTATTATATTTGTAGATTAATTATTAATCTAATTATTAATTAAAACAAATATTATTTCTATAATCATATATTTCAAATTTTTAGATTGCAAATTTCATTCTTTTTTTTCTAGTTTGTTGAAGAGAATGCATATTGTAATGCCCAAATTTAAGACGCTAGATTGGACTTTACACAACCAATTTATTTTACTAAGTACACAATAAATTTGTAATTATTTTTTATACAGTAAACATACACTATATTATTTAAGTAATAGATTATGAACTTGCTTGCTTTATCATTTAATTAGAAATTAGAATGACAATATATCTACTTAAAAAAAAATATAGGTAATTGCAATATCCAAATAACAAACATAATATGCAATTGTAAACCTGAATATATTTTCCTTGTTTCCATATTGTATCCATCTTGCACTATCAAAACTTGTACCTGTAGAAATGCCTTAGCATCCCTATAAAAATGGGATGCTAAGCCAAAAAAAGGTGATTAGTTGCTAAGCCAAAAAAAGTGATTAGTTAGCTTTCTCTTGCATACTCAATCAATCCTCATCCATTAACACAAATGCTTATGATAAAGCTACCACAAATTAGTTTATAAAAACTTACCTATAAAAAGTATGATATCAACTAGCTTCTATGGAACATGGTAATTCAAATACATATAAATATTCACTTCCATTTGGTGATATAAGTAGACAATCATAAACATAGTAGACAAACATAAACATTTTCATGAACTCAATCAAAGGGCACTCTCTACAACTAGTTGTGATAAACAAAATTTAGTAAAAAGCACATTTCCATCAATCAAAAGATAATATATTTACATTGGGGCTAAGCCATTTCATTGAATTATAGGAAATTCCTATTTAATTGTGATCCAGGGAAACTAAGAGAATATACAATGAATAAAGAATGAAAAGAGAAGCAAGGACATATTTGATTTTTGATTGTCATTGCATGAAACGACCCATCATCTTAGGGACTTGGAGTTGACTGCAATAATAATGGTAAAGTCTTGCAAACTATACTCCAAGCATGTGAGAGATCCTCTGAATAATATTGCTCAACTTCTGGTTCATTGATTATTTATGGCCTAGTTTACTAAATAGTGTGTTAGAAGGTTGATCTTCTTATAACAATTGTTGAAGATAATTTTATTGAAAAGATCCAAACTAAACCAGATTTATTATAGAGTACTGTGAAGCTTCTAATTTTAATATTGTCCTTTTGATAATATATTGATTATGACGAAGAAGCCTCCCTCCAAGACACTCTTTCACAATCCTAGTGTGATTACCATTTGAGTGGCTAACATCACACACTTTAGCCATATCACTTCTACCATTTCTAATATATGGTCATCTAGTTAACAAATCATAAACATTAGTACCAATACCATATGCAATCACTTCCAGACCCCTTTTCTTTTCTATTTTAATGAACAAGAAGAATAGTTAAATAACAACATAGGAGAGGGTATCCCACTAGCAAGATATATGGTAAAGATATTGTAATGTGCAGATGATCTTATTATATGGCGAAGGTACAGGAAAGCCGAGTTATGGGATTGGAAAACCAAGAAGAATCTTTTTGTTTTCTTGGTTGTGTCGATTGTCCTCTATGGATGTGAAGTTTAGGGGAGTAGCATATCAAACCACAAGTGGAGACAATAAGAAATAATTCAAAAACACTTAATCACCAACAATCTCAAAGTCAAGTCAATGGTGCCATATGAGATCCTTTTAGGTGAGGAAGGTATGTTCTCAGTGGAAGCATCAACAATAATTTGTTTGTTAAGGTACTTAAAAAAGGTTGAAGGCATGGATAAGCTTCATTGGCCCAAAATGGTTGCTGAAGAGGAACTCAATCGTAGGAAGAAGATTTGGAGGAAATAAAATAATAAGTGGATGAACATGTGGCTAAGGTTAATGATATTGTTTCAACAACAATAGAGTTACTATTGTTGTAGTAATAAAACATTCGACTCTAGATTGATGCCTTTTTCCTTTGAAACACTTATTCATTCACAACCGAGTGTTGACAATATCTTTGCTTGATATTTTATAAAAAAATTGTGAACTAGAAACAAACTTATACCTTGTCACCTTGAACATTTTCAAATATTTGTTGAACACAACTCAAAATGGCTTTAAGGACAAATTGGTTAAAAATAAATTGATAATAACACTATAAAAATAAAATAATATATTTTTAATCAATTATATATTCAATTCACATTCTAACATTTGTAAAATTGATAATTCAACATTAATTATCTATAATCATTAAAATAAAATACCTTAAATACAGGTAATAAAAATGATTATTTTTATTATTATAATACTATACATTAAATAAAGCTCCAATACAAATTTAAAAAGAATAGTAGCCTCTCCTTACAAATATCTATATACAAATCAAATTTGTTTTCAATTTGTAAATTTACAAGCAATAATTTTCATCCGGGCGACAAAAAGCTCCATGACCATTGAGAAAAGTAACGTACACTCTCATGCAATAAACACCGTTAAATGCTCTCATCTTTCTGCTGAAAATCCCCACTGGAAACTATTTGGCCATGATCCTAATGGCTGATACAAATATTAATATATAAAGGCAAGAGAATTTCTAAGGATCAACTGTAAATTTCTTTATGAATGAATGCAATTGATTTGAGAGAGTGGAAGGAGCATCTGTATGGGTTTTATAAGCAACAAAGAGGATGGTAAAGGGTAAAACAACAAATAGAGTGTAGACCTCTAGTGCATATGTGTGTCAACATTCTATTTGATCGACAAAAAGGGTTAGGTTGCAGACCTGGAAAATGTGAGAGAGTGGCAGTTGCGAAAACTTGGGCACAAACTTTTTTGAATGGTGCTTCTAGATTCAATTGTGTGAGTTTTTTTTTCATTGACGTTTCGGATCACACTCTGTGATCCATCATCAGATGAAAGAGAGAAAGTATAAGGAGAAAATGAAATAAGTTGCAGATCGAAACTCTCTAAAAAGAAGAGGGTGAGGGTTGAAGGGAGGAGAGAATGGTTGTTTTTAGTTTGTCTCTTTAGTGGTTTATTATTTTCTCAAGTGTTAAACATAATTTGTGCACTAAAAACAAAATTACACATTCTCATTTCTACCATTTTCTAATATTTGTTGAACACAACTCAAAATAACTTTTTATTAATTGGCCAAGAACAATTTAGTTAATAAATCATAAACATTGGTACTAACATATAGACAATCACTTAGAACCTTTGCTTTTTGCTTTGATAGTAAGAATCTCTTTATAAAGACAACATTGACAAACCACCTTTCTTACAAATTTTTTAGATCTCAATGAACAACAATACATTAGAGAAATTTAAGAGAACTCTATACACTCTTATTTAAAGAAAATAAATTATCAAGTCATAACAAAGTCATAACAATTAGTGAGATTCTAAGATGAATTGTATTTAAAAATTATGACAAGTTAAAACATATTGAATAAAATAGTTAAATTTGTTCAAATTCACTTTATAATTTATGATGAAATTTAATTATAAAATAAAATAAACAAAATTTAATTTAATTACAATTTCACTTTAGAATGCTCCCATCTTTCCGCTATAAATCTCCAAAAGAATTTCTTTCGCCGTGATACTCGTTAGTCTCTTACTAATGTAATAGAAAGTAAACAGAATTTCCGATTGCTGTAAATTTTCTAATGAATGAATGCGGTTTATTTGAGAAAATGGCAGGGGAATACAGCAAATAGAGCGAGGACGCCTGGTGCATGTGCGTGTCAGCATCCTATTGGACCGACAGATCAGTAGCATGCGCGGAAACTTCCCGGGTAGTGCACTCCATCGAGATTGTTGAGCATCCGGCGACTTTGGCAACTGAAAACTGGGTAAACTAAAATTGTGGGCCCAGCTTTATATCCGTTTGGTCTTTTGCAGTTGCCCACAAAGGGAAGACAGGTATAACTGTTAGTGGGACAATCGCAATCCCGGGCATTCTCTTTGTCACATTTGTCTCGTAAGCTTTCCCATAAAATGACTCGTCACACAATTTCTCCATGGATAACATATTTCTACAATTCATGAAATGTTTGTTATGCTTTTGGAAAAGATTGTGTGTAAGTTTTTAGCATCAACCTTTCGGATCATATTTTCGATGATGGACTCTGTGCAAATTTTTGGCATCAACATTTTGGATCACACTCTTTGATGATCTAAAACATTGATGCTAAAAGCTTACACACAATCTTACTAATAAGCATGGCATCAAATAAATTCTCTTATTTTGCGAAGGCTATATGGTCTTTGCCACTGCTACTTAATAATATAGAGTAAATGTGTGTCTATGTCAAGAAAGAGAGTCACATTTTTATAAAGGAAATGTGTGTTTGTGTCAAAAATAAACTTTTTTATACAGAAAATATGTGTCTATGTCAGAGAGAGAGAGAGAGAGAGATCTTACATCTACGAAGAAATGATAATTGGATGATCTTTTAAGTACATACTCTATACATGCTTAACATGATAAAATAGAAGCAAATATCACATTATTTATAACACATTTATTCAAATATCACATGTATTGTGAAAATTTGATAAAAATATTTGTATATATATATATATGTGTGTGTGTGTGTGTGTGTGTGTATTTCGATCTCATTTATCATATGTTTATTCTAAGTATGACGATTACGAATACATTAGAAATTATGTAATTTCATAGAGGACAAACACTACTTAGACGATTACGAATACATTAGAAATTATGTAATTTCATAGAGGACAAACACTACCATTTTTCAAAATCGTATACTAACTCAAAAGCAACAATTACACTTAATCTAGAATTGAACTATCAATGACAAAAAAAATAAAACAAATTAACTAAACAAAATGTGTGTATTTATGTCAACATTACATATAGTTGTTATCTCCATCTAAACAAATTTAAAATTGTATAAAGAAATAATCCTAAGCTCAAGCTCAAGATCTAATTAGCTCCACATCATTTATGACTATTTAAATAAAGATTATTTAAAAAATGTAATAAAATATAAGGTCAAGATCTTTTTTAAACCAGTGATACTAATGCAACATGATCACACGGCTGAGGAGAGACTGGACTTCATGACCTTGTGATTTACAACATAAAACTCTTGCCAATCAAACCAAATCCAACCCCCCCCCCACACACACATATTACACCACAACAAAATTTCATTTTATATCATGCAATTTATAGCACATCCTTATGTAATGCAATCAAGAGAGCCTAAGTGCATCTACAAATAAGAAAGGAAACAAAGGAAGGGACATATTTGGTGTATTCTGATTGTCACAACATGAAAAGCACCATCATCTTAGGGACTTGGAGTTGAGTATTACTTGACAATGATGATAAATGCTTGCAAACATTGCTCCAAGCACGTGGGGGATCCTTCAATTGGCTATGTTATTCAAGTTAGCTTCTATTTTATTATTATCTAAGGTAAAATTTGTTAAATAGTGGATTGGAATGTTGATGTCCATGTAAAAGTAATTAAATAGTGATTTTGTTGAAAAGCTCCACTTTGAAAAGTCAATTAGGATTCTTTTTGATAATGTATTAATTACAATGAGGGACTCTTTCCAAGAACATCTTCCACAAGCTTAGTGTGCTTTTCATTTAGGTGGCCATTTTCACTACCATTGCTTCAACCTCATTGGATATAGCTATTGGAATTATGGGGTGACTATTGTTGTTAAGTGAAAAAATAGTTGGATCTAGATTTATGCATTGTTCTTTCAAAACACATTACATTCGTAATTTGTGCAATGTGCTATAGGTAATTTGTGCACTAAAATGAAACTTCACCCCTCACTTTTGCCATTTTCTAATGTTTCTCGAACATAACTCAAAATATTTTTTTAATAAAATAAAATTTTAACCCTCACTTTAACCATCTTTTAATGTTTTTTTGAACATGGCTCAAAATAAATTTTTATTAATTAGATGTGAACAATTTAGTTAATAAATTATAAACATTAGTAATAACATATACACAATCATCTTTTGCTTTTCTACCTTGATAGTAGGAATTTATGTCTATAAAGGCAATATAAACAAACCTTCACTACAAAATTTCAAGATCTTAATTAACAAGAACACGCCACAGAAAATATTAGAAAATTTTATACAACCTTACTTCAAAAAAGACTAATAAATTGTGGAGTAATGAATTTGAAGGAGTTTTATTAGAAAATTGTGAGTGAGATAATTAATTTCATTGAACTTTACTTTTAAATTATCATCACATTCAATTAAAAATCAAAATTATTAATAAATGATATAAAAATAGTTATACCATTATATAATCAAATAAATATATAATACAAGCAAGTATAGTCCCTTGTGACAAACGAATCTATATACAAATCAAATTTGTTTTTGTTTTGTAAAAGTACACAAAATAAGTTTCATCCGGGCAATAAAAACCCCTCTGCTTTAACAGAGTTATATACAAATTTTAGCATAACAAATCTAATATCATATTATACACTACAGATCTATTTGTTTATAATATAAGGTGCTCAAGCTGCGGGCGGAGCAGGCAATGCGTTGGCCGCCTTGGGCTTTGCACTCCGCAGAGCGTTCGCAGTTATCTTTTGCACCTCATCTCTCCTCACCCCATCCAGCGATTCATCGCTGTATATCTCCCACCAGTTATTAACCAATCTTTTTATATCTTCTCTCTCCATGTTTTCTTCCTTACCAGTGAACCTCCACGGTTTCGAACCCTGCACACATCCACCCATTTTCAATTTAAATTAATTTTTCATAAATGTCAAAAAAAAAAAGCCCTGTTTCATCAACAATATGGGCTGAACAAAGACTTACAGCTGCACAATAGTGCACAACTTTGACTGTATCCAGGTCTACGTTCTCCGGATGACGCCATAGCATTGCCAGTACCAGATTGTACGTCAAAGGTATTGGTTTGTACTGCTTTTGAAAATACATGTTCAAGAAATCCTGCAACGAAACAGGGGTTACTGTGGTCAATATCAGGTTATGGAAAATTAGTACTTTTTGCAAAGATAAAAGAATGCAAATGTGAAATACCTGCTCTGCAAAGGGCGTTGGAGTGGTAGACATGAGAGTTCCCATCATGCTTTTGAAGGTTAATTTACTGGGTTCAAACACAAACATTCCGGCATTGAAGTACAGTGCAGGGCGCTCCTTCTCCAACTCAGCAGGCCACATCACCTTGTTTGGGCACTGCTGGCAGTACCCGATCTTATATTGAGTCGTGTGACTCCACGTCTTCTCGCAGAAGCAGTCCATGACAGCATACAAATACCCATCTGGCATGTCGAACAGGTTATCAATGTTGTCAAATACTTGAATGTCGGCATCCAGATACACCATTTTGCTGAACTCCTCAAACTGCACAAATCCCATTTCAAGATTAAAAAAAACCCAAAATCTCTACTTGAATTCTCTTGCATTGTAATCAATCAGGAAACAAAAAACCCAAAAGACAGAAGAATTGTTTACCTCCCAGATGCGCAATTTGGAGTAATTGAGAACATAATAAGCCATGGCGAACTGGACTTGACTCTCAGGCGGATTGATGGGCTCGATTTCTCGAACGATACAACCCTGGTTAAGCAACTGCAGCCTGTGGTCATATGGCACATCTGGTAAGACCGCCACAACCAGAGGATACAAACTCTTAGCCTTTCTGAGGCCCTTTGCAAGACCCACAACGCCTTTAACGTAATCTCCTGATCCGGCAAGGAAAGTGACATAGGCTCTCTTGGAATAATTAGCAGCAAGTGCTTCCATCTTTCCGCTGAAAATCTCCGCAGGAATTTCCGTAGCCATGATCCTCGTTGCTCTGTTACTAATATGACAGAAAGTAAAGAGAATTTCAAAGTAGTGGAAATGTTTTGAGGAATGAATGCAGTTGATTTGATATTGGAAGAGCAATCTATGTGTATGGTTTAATAGGCAACGGAGACAATGAGAAAGGGCGAGGGCAGCAAATAGAGGGAGGACGCCTGGTGCATGTGCGTGGCGGCATTCTATTGGACCGATAGAACAGTAGTTGTAGAATATGAGAGAAGAGAGCAGCAGGCGCAGAAACTTCGCGAGCAGTGCATCAAGATTGTTGAGCATCCGCGGACTTGGGCACCTGGAAAATGCCGCCCCCCCCTTCTCTACCCCCTTAAAAAAAAAAACATGTGGGCCCGCCTTTATATCCGTTTGGTCTTCAGCAGTTGTCGATTAACGTTTCAGTTCCATGTTCTTATGTCCTAGATAAGTTGATGCAAACATTTTCTTTTCTTTGTCTGCTAAGAATTCTTATAAAATGACTCTCACAGGATTACTGTTCATGTCCCTTTTATCACACAATCTCTACTATCGTTATCATGATTTTACCACCTACACCCTGCTAGTTGAGTTTTTGGTTACCGATTGTAGATATACCAAGAGTAAAATTGTCCAGTTAATTAAGACACAGTGCTGCGGTCACGCGGTTCGTTACCGCGTTTTCGTAAGAAGCTAACGGAGACGTGGACAAATCTTAGTCGGTCAACTGTCAAACGATTGGGTATTTAATGCTTGCTGCTTACGTATTTAGCCTGTCAGTTCCTTAATGGACCGACATTCTATCTTCAAGAGAATATTCACGACCGTTAGTTCAGGTATATATGAGGGCTGCCATATATGAGTTTTGTGTGTGGGCCCCGATTAAATGTGAGTTAGTTATGTTTGAACGACCATGTTACTAGGTAGTACTTTACTGTTAGTCCTGACCTTCCTGGTTCGCTGGGAGATGTTTCCTCCTCTATTTGGGGGTTTGTTTGATTTCAATGTGGTGGGGTCTACTATCTTTCCGCCATTATCGGTGCTTTGGAATAGCTTAGTTTTCCTTCCATACAGTCAAAACTTCTCGAATTAAAAAACCTTTACAAAGAGAAAGTCACTCTCCAATGAAAACAAATACTTTTAGTACACTTTTGATAATTAAATAATAGTTAAAGTTTACGATCTTATATTCGGATATTTATATTGGATCATTTGTTGCAGGGATAATATTTTTTATTAATTTTTATATAAAGATACAAACGAGGCAAAATAATAATAGATCACGTAAAATAAATAAAGTAAAATAAATAAATAAATAAAAAGTAAAGTCTAAGGGTAGATTGTAAGTTAATGGAAGAATAAGAAAGGATTATCATAATATATATGATATATGTAGAGTTCTAAAGTAGCCACTTGTGTCAAAATTGGCAATTAAAGACATTTGTGTGTCATCTACATGCTAATTAGGAACATACAAACAACACAACATAAAGTCAAGAATGGAAGACTAAAACACTAATTGGTAAGTAGAAAAGTGAGTTGGTCAAAATATCTAACCCATGAACTTATCTCCATTGAGTCAAGAATGGAAGACTAAAACACTAATTGGTAAGTAGAAAGGTGAGATGGTCAAAATATCTAACCCATGAACTTATCTCCATTGAGTCAAAAATGGAAGACTAAAACACTAATTGGTAAGTAGAAAAGTGAGATGGTAAAAATATCTAACCCATGAACTTATCTCCATTGAGTCAAGAATGGAAGACTAAAACACTAATTGGTAAGTAGAAAAGTGAGATGGTCAAAATATCTAACCCATGAACTTATTGAGTCAAGAATGGAAGACTAAAACACTAATTGGTAAGTAGAAAAGTGAGATAGCTAGCAACTTTAATGCTTTCTAACTCTTGCACTCTAGACCTAAGGCATAGTTTTTGGAATTCTTCAGTGTAGGATGCCACATCTAAATCCTTTTGTCTGAGATTGTGTCTCTTTTATGCAATTGAATGTCATAATACTCTGGTAGGTAATTTTATTTTACCTTAGCCACCATAGCCTTCCAATTAACTATTGGCTTCTTCCCTTCTCTTTCTCTTTCCTCCTGCAAGAACTTCCACCAAGTTAATGCTTGTCACCTCAATCTAGATTTGGCTATTTTTACTTTTTGTGCCTTTGTGATTCCATCACACTCAAAGTGATTTTCCATACCCTCAATCCATTCCATCACCAATTCTACATCAATTCGGCCAAAGAATATATGAATGCCTTCTAATGCTTTACCACTTAGTGCTTTGAGGGATTTGAGGAAAAGTTCCTCAGGTAATGGAGGGTCTGGTTCTGGTTCTGCCTCCTCTTCAACTTGATTCTTTCCTTTGTTTTTATCCTCTCCTATCTATTCTTTCATCTTGTTTGCAGTCTCTACAACTTCTGCTAACTTGTGCTTCATCTCCTCCATAGCTTCTTGTAGAAGTCCATTCTTGTCTTGTTGTTCTGACAAGTCCCTTGCCAACTCTTCATTTGTCACCATGGTGCTTTCTCCAATTGACTCACTTCCTTCTGTCATACACAATTCACTTCCCAAGCCTTTCAAGGGCTCTAATATCACTTTGATGGGGAGCTCTAACTCCTAAGAGCTTTCTTGCTCTTTCTAAGACCTTCTCTTTGGTCTTCCTAGGGTATCTTTCTCTACCCTATCTAGAGGACAATCCTATGGTCCCCTACTTCCTTTAGAACTCTCTGCCAACTTCAAATCACTCTCATATCCTACTCAATCCAACTATGCACCCTTAGACTCCATCAAGCCAACATGCTTCCAAACTGTTCTTGGCAATAGGAATAGGTATCCTTACTATCCCTTGTTTGTTCACTTTCAACCAAATTTGACCCACTTTGATGGATTCTTCCAAAGGTTTTCCATCAAGTTCTTACTTTTCTTGATTTTTGGCCTTGTAGCCTTTTTAGCCTAATTAGGCCTCCTAGAAACTGAAATCTTGGATTTCCTCCAAACTATCGTTATTAACCAACTAAACTGACTGTGGATTCTTTATAAGTTCAACCTAGGCTCTAGGATTTTCTAGGTTTTAAGTCCCCAAGTTGTCCGTACATAGGACTTCTAGCAAACCCCTACTTTTAAGGCTTTCTAGGGCATGTAGTCTAGTCTAGTTTCTTTAATCTCAACAAATGCTCTAATGGCCTCCTCTGATCTTCTCCTTGTACACACATGTCTAGGACACATGCCCCTACACTCTTTCACCATTTATTGGCACAAACCAATCCATCAAACCAGAATTCTTGCCTCTGCACTGTTCAGGCTCCTAGCCAGAATACCTCTGTACTCGCCTAGGGCCTGCTAGTAAAAATAGCTCCCTTGCACATAAAGACTCCAAAAACCATATTTACAATATTTACAAAGTCCCCTACTTTATTCCAAGTGGCCATTGAATTTCAATCACGGGAACTCAATTGGGAACCATATTTACATGACTGGCTCTAGACAAGACAACGAACCAGTAGAACTTGAAGAATTTAAAAAATGCCTAACAGAAGTACCAAACTACCAAATGAACTCCGCAAAGATTAACTAAATAACAAGAATCAAAGTCTCAATGCATTATATTCATCAAAGTCTAATTCTTGCTCTTTCCAAAACATAGTCTGTACAATCTAAGGTTCAACCCTTAGATCAGGGTTTGTCTGAACTTATATAGTTTTAACCCCTCGTGTTCAGACCCTAAGGTCGAGATTTGAACACATTTAAAGCTATTTCCTAGATTTGAGGAAATGTTGTCATGACAAATTTGCAAAGTTGTCATGAGCAACTTTTACAATTTTTGCAAGTTTGACATCCCACTAACCTCACTTGCCTAATTCGATCCAAAATCACTCCATTGGATCCTAAAACACTTAAAAACACTAAAATAGCCCGTTTCCCTTCATTTTGGGATTTTGGCCTTTGTTGACCAACTTTGACTTTCCTAGTGCAAAACAGACTATTAGGACCTTCTTGGACCACAACACAAAGAAACCTAAACAACTCCTATTTACAAACACATCTTGGGACTTTATCCTTAGTCCTTATTACCTTGGTGGTTGGCTAGAACCACCTACAAGCCAAAATTGTCAAGATCTTCACTAAGACCTTAAGGTGCCCCTGCACCACACAGGTATACATCAAGGAGACAATTATAGTATCTCAATTTTTTCATATAGCTCTCGATGTGAAATATCTATATAAAGCTTATCTAGAAACAAAACATTTTTATTAAAAAAAAACTATCTACTCTATGCTATGACCTACAATCTACAAATGTTTCCAAAAAAATTGTATAAAGCTCAAAATTCCCTTTTATAGAAATAAGAGGGGGGGGGGGGGGGAACTAAAAGCCTTACAGAAATGTCTAATTTTCATTTGACCATCACTACACAAAATAATATGTCAAAATATATAACTAGTGCACAAAAGGACAAAAATATGCTTTTTGTTGATGTAGAGACTACTAAGGCCAATAAATCTATTGGAGATATCTGCACTTGCCTAGAGAAAGAATTGTGCACATCATAATTGGTTATGTCTTGAAACCCAAAACTATTGGAAGCATCTTTGGAACATTCATTACTCTCTGATGGATGATCTGGAAAATGTCAGGGGACTTGGTTTGATTGAAATGCAAATCAAAATTTTATCTTTTCAATTCATTTTATTTCAAATTTTACTATCACCTTTATGGGAGAAATTGATTTAATCATGCCATATGATCAATATATTCTTCTCCTACCCTTTTCTCCTCCATTGATCAAATGTTGATCCATCCATATTTAGGATTATCTACAACTTGACCACCTATCTCAATATTGATTATCAACCTATCATTTAGGGATGACTTGAAATAATTATTCTAGGTGGTATATTAGCCACTTGTCTTATTTATTAGACATCGGGCATTGTATTGTTACCACCATCTGGATATTCCACAAAGGGTTCTATCCTTGGAGACAACTTTCGAAAGGGCACAATATGTTGAGGGCTTTGTTGCAAGACAATTTACTTTGGTGAGGAGCTAGGACTATCCTCAAGTTTCTTTAGAACCCTTTCTAATATTATATCAATAATATCTAACAACAATTTGATCCTTAAAATAGGATCCCTTGTTTCTATATGGGACCCCTTGTATGATAGGTCAAGCCCATTCATTTTCTCATCTTCCATTTTACTCTTGGACCAAGATTCTCTTATAAATTTTTCCTCTAAGGGGAACCTTTTAATTAAATATTCAATTAAATCATACTCATGTATACATCTTGATAAACACCCACTAAGTGCTAACCACTGAGGTGGCTTTGGTAGGTCTCAACCATAAATGAATGGGGATTCAAATTTGGACATCCACACCTAAGACTCGACACAAAGAATACTATGTTTTGATGAAATACCATAATTGAAGGGTTCAACATCAACATTGTTAAATATCCTTAGCTCTTTGTTGAAGGTGATGGTCTAAAATTGGGCAACCATTTCACTTTGTAGCTACCCTTCAATTTGTGCATACTCTTTCTTTAGTTCTTTAAAGTTTATGGGTACTTCCAAGGGGAGTAGGTAGAATTAGTAGATGTGGATGAACCATGTCATCAAGGGAAGGCTTAGCACATGTGGATAGCCCACATCATCATGGCTATGCTTAGCACACGTGGATGACTCGTATAATCAATTTTCAGATTCACAACTTTGAAAACTATCAGTTGAAAGGACTTGTGATAAACAAAAATTGTCTGGTATGAAGACAACATGGTGGCTTGTGGTGACAGAGCATGCAATTTGGCAAAAAAAATAATGTTATCATAGTATCACATGATGAAGATGTTCATGTTAGAAATTAATCTATGATAAGAGGTTCAAGTGATGTAATTATAATTGTACATGTGGTGCCAACTAAGCTAAAATGGAGAACATATAAAAGGGTCCAACATTGGATAACTTAAGTTATTCAAAATGCACATGCATCAATTGTGACAAATAGGACTTTGAAAAATGGGGTTAGTTAAACAAAATACTAAATAGGACTACATGCTACAACTTATGTACTAGGTGACCAGCTACTTAAGTCAACAAAAAATTATAACAAATGTGTTATAGCACCACACTAAGGTTTAGGATTTTAGGCAGAGAGAACAAACTAAAATCTAAGGCAATCAAAGAAACCTTGAAATTTTGACAAAAGTAATACCAGTACTTATGACCCACTTCAAGTTTCTACTTGAGAGTTGTAGACATAAAATCCCTTTGAAATCTTTTTCTCACTTACCTAAGATACCCAAAGTTGTGGGTTCATTCTATGTACTCTATAAGACCAAACTTAAAGTCTTTATTTAGAGGTCTAGGGTATAATTATCCTAAAAGAAACTCCTCATCAAATAGTCTAAATGAGAATCCAACACTAAAAAATGTACTACTCCTAAAAATATTAAATTCCTAACATGATTTGATATGTTTTAGAGAAATCAATAAATCAACTTATTATTTACCTACTATCATATCACCGCTTAACCTCAAAATGAAGCTAATACATAATTATTTGATCAATGTGAAATAGAAAAGTATGTTCAATAGGTACAACAATCTCATTGATGTTTCTTAAGAAATCATTATCCATTGTTGCTTTTTGTTTGCCCTTTGTGGACTTTTTTTTTTTTTTAAAAAGAGGGATAAATGCTTTGACCCAGATGATATTTGAACCTTGATGACAAGAAAAATAACACAACTTAACCATCACAACATGCTACTATTGACACCCCTTTGTGGACTATTATTCTTTTATTGTAACTTAGATTTATTCTATATATAAAAAGACACTATCCACATTTTTAAAAGTGATTCCTATCAAATCTGCCTATAATTTTATGAATAAATTAAAACTAAGAGATTCAACATAATTCATATTAATAAATTGTGCTATATTTCTATTTATTTGCATATGGTTATGATATATTTATATTTCACACCTACTAAATAATTAAATGGGGCCAACGTTGAATTCAATGTTGATACAATAATTGTTGGGTATGTTAAAATTGTGTGCAAATAAATTATAACCATCAAATATTAGTATGAGTTAAGTTGGTTTGCATTTTTTGGTATGAGTAGGTTGCCTATCTTTTATTAATAGCTTTAAAAGTAAATTAATTTTTTTTCTTTGTACTTTTGAGAGTAATATTTTAGAAAGTGGTGAAATAAAAGAAAACAGAAAAGTGAACAGTGAAAAAGTCATGTGTTTCTCGTCATGATTTGGGGGGATGTTTGAATTATTGAGCGGGAGGAGACAATTTGAAAAATTGACGGTCGATTGATGAGACCAGCATCACCGTACTGACAATTGATGGAAACGAGGTGCAAGATGAGATGTATGTCGATTTGGCATAGGCATAAAAACCATCGATACATATGTTGCAACCACCCAACGGTCTTGCTAACGGAAAATGCAAAACGAACGGATTATGGCTGTGGCCCACCAAGGCCACCTAAGCGCGATTAGCGCTTAGAGTGTGCTAGTTATGCTGAGAGGCGTATCTACAATGACAGCCAGTAGCCAGCAGTCCGTGTCCAACTTTTAAATTTAGCTATTATCTCCGCCATTTTCTCCACATTTTTAATGTTGAAAAACTAACTTCTCACCAAACCTTTTGTCCACCATTTTCTCCACATTTTTAATGTAGAAAAACTAACTTCTCAGCAAACCTTTTGTTCAATAAATAATTCGGTAAAAACCTCCCAGGCATCTCCGTAAAAAACTCCCAGTCATCTCCTGTTGATCGACCAGTTAATTACAGTTGAGTAATGACTTTTAGTTAGGTCATTAAATTAAATTTAATGTAACCGTTACAAATAAACCAAGACAAATTGCATATATATTCTTCCCATGGGCAACTTTCTCTACAAGCAGCCTCAACATATGCAGCCAGCCCACGTTCTTCAGGTTATGCAGGTTGGGAATTTTTTAATTGAGTAAAATTCATTTCCGTATCTTAGCCATTAAATCAGTTTTTTTTTTGAAAATTTCTTTTCTTTATATTTTATTTGTATGAGTTTTGCTCTTTTGGTTGGAAATCGTGGATAGCTTTTGATTGACCGTCTGTAAATTTGGTTTAAAACAACATTTTGAATCCCATTTGTGCGCAGACTCGAGGTCTCATTCTTTGACTTTGTAGTTTAATATTCATGGATGTTGAACTAATTTCATTTTCAGGTTTGGGTAATACTGTAAAGATATTGAGATTCAAAATATTTGTAAATCTTTATTACTTTGGCCATGAAAATAAAGTTTGGAGATCATAGATAATGAAGTAAATAAAGTTTGGGTAATACTGTAAAGATATTGAATGATATTGTTCAAATCTCTGTTGTAAAAATATTTCTTCTTGAGATTCCTGTCTGCGTGCCCAAAACTTAGTGTGATGTCGTCGAATGCAAATTAAGATAAGAGTCAATTTACGACCTCATATTCAATTCAATGTCGTCTGCCAAGCACATTTTGGTTTTAAATTTTGATAAAAAAAAAATTCTCCAGCTTCTAGAAATTTCATTGAGATTTGAAGATTCCTATGCAATTTGTCTTTAAAAATTTCATCTGTAGTAAAAAAAATTCAAGAACTGTCCATTAAATTTTATTTGGGATTCAATATAATTCAAAACATACTCTGTTTTTTTATTATTTTACCATTTCACTTCTTACCAAATTATTTAAGATTTTACCAATTCCTTATTTTTAACTTTAAAAAAAAGACGAAACAACTATGTCAATTTTAATTCATTTGAGCAAAGAAATCTTGTACTATTATACGAATTGTAAATTCCTCTCATGCAGTTTGACATGGAATCCTTTGCTCTGTGATGTAGCTGTAAAGTACGCCTCTTGGTTTAACTCAACATAATAACTTTAATTATATCGTTCATTTCATTTCTTTTGAACTTACATGTTACTGTGCAATTTACGCCACCCTTTCATTATGCAGAAAGTAGATATCAACTATTTCCTTTTTTATTATTCATTCTATTCATCACTATAAATTGTAAATTCCGTTTTCATTTTTGCCAAATTGATAAGGATTGTAAATCAAATTTTGTTTTTACAAATACATTATTTTTTTCAAATTTTGTTTTTACAACTACATTAGTTTTTTCTATAAAATTAAATTGTGTTTTTGGCAAATGAGTTGTTTATATAGAAAATCTCAGAATCTCACTATGTAATTTCATTTTTTAACAACCCATTACAATTAGTTTTTCAACGATTATTAAATTTTATCAACTAATATTTTTATTAACTACACTTATAAATTCATATTTGGCTTTCGTTAACAAACTTTAATGAATAATAATTAGAACATTAGATCCTTCCTTTTTTATTATTCATTCTATTCATCACTATAAATTGTAAATTCCGTTTTTCATTTTTTCCAAATTGATAAGGATTGTGAATTAAATTTTGTTTTTACAAATACATTAGTTATTTTTAAATTTTGTTTTTACAAATACATTAGTTTTTTCTATAAAATAAAATTTTGTTTTTGGTAAATGAGTTGTTTATATAGCAAATCTCAGAATCTCACTATGTAATTTCATTTTTTAAACAACCCATTACAATTAGTTTTTCAACGATTATTAAATTTTATCAACTAATATTTTTATTAACTACACTTATAAATTTATATTTGGCTAATTAACATTAATGAGTTGTTTATATAGTCAATTCCAAAATCTAGACTATGTAATTTCGTTTTTAAAAATACCCTTTACATTTTTTTTCAATGATTATTACATTTTATGAACTAATAGCCTTATTTCTACACGTATAAATTTATAATTCATATTAGATTGTTTTCTTCGTATTTCTAGGTATCCGATATATTGCTGATACAACATATTTCACTGCTATACAAGGCATTCTCCAGGTACTTTGAATGGATCCACTATTTTCAATAATAATTTGATCTATACGGTTAATATGTTTTCGCTTCCGTACATTATTGTATTTGTGTCTTTTTAATGAATTTAACCTGAATTATAAAAATGATATTATGCATGATAGAATTTTAAATTACATTCATTGTTTACATATAAAATTGGTTATCTTTTTTGTGGTTATGTATTGCATGAATATCTAATATTCATTTATTTTCATTTATAAAATTGATGTTATACATGCTATAATTTTAAAAAATTACATTCATTGTTTAGATATCAAATGGATTTGTGTTGCAATGAACCAAACTTCATCATACAAATTTCAGATACAGATGATACTGTAAATGGGCCGCCTCCACCGAGCCCTACCATTTTTGTAGCTTCAAGCGATTACATAGAAACACCCATTGAAAATGTAATGAAAAAGATATGTGGCCATTTCACAGAGATGGTAAATGATGTTGAGAACATATAACAACATGTAGAATTTGTTGACGATACTGATGCCCACATATCCAGAGAAATGGCAACCTTCATACGGAAAGCAACTTGCAAAATAGGAAGCTTTGAAGTATTTCTAACACAATTGTTTTACGACAAGCAGTTCAATTTAGGAAACTCAAAAGTTATACGTGACGATTTCATACGTCACTTGAACAACTAAAAATGTAACTTTGTTTTTTGTCTACATGTTGTCGCAAGTAGCTCAAATAAATAATCAGTTCAAACATATGTAACCTTATCTATGAAAAAATATATATTTATATTGTGGGTCGCTTTTGTGTATTAGTACTGTAATATTTGTTTACAAGTAAATTTTTACTCCATAAGTAAATATCTATTGGCTAAATAAGTAAATATCTATTGGATAAATAAATACACACGATTAGAATTAAAATACTAAGTACTTAGATGTGTTATTTATAGAAAACTATATATATATATATATATATATAT
>MU228384.1:5577789-5589185 GCA_018584345.1 Thuja plicata | reverse complement strand
TTGATTCACGCGATCAAGCGACCTGACTTAACTTGTTAAATAGCACATGCCTTAAGTAACTTGAAAAAGGTAATGAAGGAATATAAGACATGGCTGAGGGTTTTAAAATGCATCGTTTAACATTAGGCCTTAGGGTTTTTTCAGGGTTTTAACAAGATTTTGACATGGAATAGGCATAAAAACCTGCAAACTTTCAGAGAACAAGACAAGGAACAGGGCAAAACACGAAATACAACCAACACTAAGTTTATTTGTTTGTGTTTTACTATCAAGTATATATATGATCAAGTCGTGATTGTATCAAGTATCTTTTTGAATTTTGTAGGTCACCCCTAGTTTGAGGGAGGTACAATGCAGAGGCTTTGTATTATTGATGACCCAACCAACATTGCTTGAAGAAAGTTCAACACATGTAAGTTTTAATGTTAATTCAATTATTTTGTAAATATATTTTTCTACCAAGGATTTAACATTAAATAGTACAACTCATAGATCAATCTCAATTTTGTAAACATATACAGGTTGGAGTCGACATTGGTGGCATTATCTCTTCGCTACCAAGGACATATGTTAGGACTCTTGACCACGTGAGGAGACAGAGAGGCGAGGTACATGAGAGTTCAATTTTAAAATTTGTTTATTTATTATTGTTGACTATGATTTTGAATTTTTATTTTTGATTTGTAGAAACCATATAAATTAAGTAATCTAACTTGGGGTTTCACTTTTGTGTTCATGCAGGATCTATTAGAGCTAAATAGTACTTTGAAGAGGCTCCATTTTGATGATCCACTAGTTGAATAGGGTGTCCTAGAAACATTTGTAGTTGTTTCTTATTTTGATATGCCATATGACACATTTTGAGATTGTGTATGCTACATTGTATCTAGATATGTAGATTTCGTAAATACTTTGAGATGACATGTGCCACATTTTGTACAAAGAAATTTCATATATAGAAAACATGTTCATTTTTGGATATTTTATCTTTGTCATGCATTGTATGTATGTATTATTTCCATATTATAGCTTTTTCATGCATTGAATTTATGTATGTATGTTTATTTTTATATTATATCTTTGTCATGCGTTGTATGTATGTATTATTTCCATGTTACATCTTTGTCATGCATTGTATGTATGCATGTGTGTTCATTTCCATATTATATCTTTGTCATGTGTTGTATCTGTTAGGATTAGAACACATAAATCTAATAGTTATATGCAAAAATATACAACAATGAAAAGGAATAAAACACACATAAGTAGAACAAGAAGATACAAATTTAACATGGTTCACCCAATCTTGGGCTATGTTCACCAAACAGAGAGTCCAATATTATTATCCAATAATTTCAACCAATTACAACTAGCAATCCCTTACAGCTCAATCTCGCTGCAAATGCTACAATACTTCTATAGTCTAACCAACCATAACCGTAACACCACTTTTCTTATAGAAAAAAATAACCCTAAAACTTGCTTGAGGGGTCAACCTAGAGAAATGGTTGATGAGTCAGCCCAAAAAATTCTTGATAAGTTAACCAAAAAAAATATTCGGGTCGTTTCCTTGAATCCTATAAATTGCAGAAAAGTGTACAGTACTTGCTTGATCAGTCACCACAAACCAAAAATCTCTCACTTGGGCATTGATCAGGCTCCAGACTAAACAATCTCCCACCTGGAGACTAATCCTGTAGCAATAACACTAGCCCTGTAGCTCCCACTGGAAAGAAACACCCTGGACTTTGTTGTTCTATTTTATTGTTTTAGTCGTGAAGACCAACTAAAGTTGAAGATGAGTTCATCTTCTCCCTTGTCACTACCTTTGTAAACATATCCAAGATTTTCATCTGTATGTATCTTTTATAGCCTTAATTGTCCATCATCGAATACTAAATGAATGAAGTGATACCTCAACTGTATGTATTTTGTCTTTGAATGCAAGGCAGACTTCTTGGAAAGATGAATGACACTCTGGCTATCTGTAAACAAATAATTATTAACTTGTGTTTTTCGCAATTCTTCCATGAAGTATTGCAGCCATATTATCTCCTTGGTGTCCTTTGTTGCAGCTATATACTCTACATCTGTGGTGGATAAAGCAACTGCCTTTTGTAACCTAGAGATCTATCTTACCACTGTGATACCGACAGTAAAAACATATCCTGTTGTACTCCACCTGGTATCAATGTGTCATGCCAAATCTGAGTCAACATAGCCTTTTAAACCAGTACTAGGGCCCCCAAAATATAAACATATGTTTGATGTAACTCTCAAGTATCAGAGACTCCATTTTACCGCATTCCAATGCTCAACTCTAGCATGACTCATAAATCTGCTAACAAGTCCTACTTCATGTGCAACATCAGGTCTAGTATATACCACAACATACATTAAACTGCCTACAGCTGAAGAATAGGGTACCTTGGAAAATTTTCCTCCTCCTATATCTTTGGACACATCTCCTTAGTCAATTTCAAATGACTAGGCAAAGGTGTACTGCCAGCTTTTGCATTCTGGATGGAGAATCTCTGCAACACCTTTTCAACACAATCAACCTGAGATAGAGAATTTTTTTTATGCCTATCTTTGCAAATTTTCATATCAAGGATGTGTCTTGCTTCCTCCAAATCCTTCATAGCAAATGATGTTGCTAATTGTCGTTTTAACTCTCTTATGTGATGCATGTTAGACCTAGCTACAAGCATGCCATCAACATACAAACATAAAATAATGTAGCTCTCATTATCCAACCTCTTAAAATAAACACAATGGTCAGAATTATGAATGTTGAAGCCGTGCTTAGCCATACAAATATCAAATTTTAAATACCATTGTCGAGGTTCTTGTTTCAATCCATATAAACTCTTCTTTAATCTGCACACAAACTTCTCCTTACCTGTGACCTCAAATCCTTGGGGTTGTTCCATATATATCTCCTCCTCCAACTCACCATGGATAATGGCAATTTTTAGATCTAGTTGTTCCAAATGCAAATCTTCAGCAACCACAATACCTAGAACAGTACGGATAGAAATCATTTTTATAACAGGAGAAAAGATCTCATCAAAATTAATGCATTTTTTATGTGCAAATCCCTTTACAACTAACCTAGATTTAAATATTTTCTCCTTCCTCCTCTTTCATCCTTTAAAACCATTTATTTGTAAAGCCTTTTTACTTGTAGGCAACTAGCATAATTTCTAGGTTTGATTTTTCAACAAGGAGTCCATTTCTTCTGTCATTTCATCCTCCCACTGAACCTTGGTATCCAGCTGCATAGCTTCATCATAACATTATGGTTCACCATCATCAGTCAATAAAATAGAATACAAAGAGGGATAAAACCTGTCAGGAGGTCTACTTAGCCTTGAAGATCGTCTAACATTCACTGGAGTTGGTGGTATTTGTTGTTGTTGCTATTGTTGTGGATCATGAGGAACCACTAGAACATCATCTTTAGGAGTATCATCCAAAACTACATAATAATTTTATTTATTCTCATGTTGTCGCAAGTGATCTTTGTACAAAACTTTCTCATTGAATATGACATCCGGGTAAAAGCACAATAAGATGTCACCCTTTTACAAAGGAAAAGGTTAACAACACTAAAACTATAAAAATTCAAGGACATAAAACTCACATTTCTGTTGAGAATTTGAAGATGATGTAAGTTGATGCAAAGTGTGAAATAGGATGAATTTTATGCATATAATATTTTTTTAAAAATAGAACAAAATTTAATATGTTTTTTGAAAATTTTAGGTCTATTTTTAATTTCCTAAAAAATACCGCAAATCAGGGAGTTTACTTCCCGCCAAATCATTATAAGTAAAACATTATTTTTTCCTCAAATTTCATAATATGTTTTAGATGACATGTATAGCTAGTGTAGAAAAAAATAAATAAGTGTTTTAGATCTATAGTTTGCTCGTTATAAGTATTCAAAGTCGAACTTACCTAAAATCAACAGTTTTTTGTCTCCCGTTACTTTTCCCTATCAAAACTATACTAAAAACAAAATAAATTACATATTTTTGAAGAGGTCTCTCTTCTCTAGTGTTGTATATGATTTTAAATTTTTTTGAATTGATTTAGCATTTTTTTAATATTTTCCAAATCAACAAATTCTCAAAGGATAATATACCTACATGTCTCTCTTCTCTCTTCTCTAGTTTTTAGTGTTTTTTGAGGTTTGGCTGCCAACATGGCATGCCACCTAGGCAGACTCAGATGATTCCTACCGGGATGAGTACCCTTAAGGGTCACCCTCTTGCGAGTGGTCACGTGGGTGACCCACCCTTTCATAGTGAAGGGTATATGTAAAATTTATTTAAAAAAATAACAATTGCGAATTTCATTCCTTATTTTAGAATATAACGGTTTTTTGAAGCTGGGAGGCATTTTTGGGGGAAGCTAAAAAGGCATTTTGTTTCCAGAGGAGTGTGAAGGCAAGTTTTTTAGTCAAGAAGGATTAAAGAAAGAAAAATTGCTTCTATTTGAGCAATGGGAAATAAAAGGACTAGAACATGAAAATATGATCGTAAAAGGGATGGCCAAATGAAAGGTCATACGAAACTTATCAAAGAGAAATTGATTGATGTTGAAGAAGAACCTATCGATGTTGAAGAAGGTGCAACTCAACTAGGGGAGGATATTGGTAGTATTCAAGGTATACATATTTATCCTACAATACAAAATTTGATGGAGATGAATGAGGAATCACTTGTCAGTTAAATTGCACCAGAGCACAAACACATGTGGAAGGAATATTTTGAGGATAAATATTTGGTGGGAAAATCACAACTGTTTGCAAAGTTATTCAGGAAAAGAGAAATGACTTTGGTTTTGGATTTGTTGGGTGTTGATAATAGGAAAATTATAGGAGGTCAAGCAAAAGAAACAATAATTGAAAATTTACAAGATGCATTGAATGTTGTTAACATGAAAGATGAAGGATTTGATTCAAATGCTGCTAGAAGAGCATTGATGACTATGATTTCCGGTAAGAGATTGACACATAGAAATCAAGTTCGAGAAATTTAATATTTACTCAAGGTATCTCAAAAAACTATTCACATATATATTAGGAAGACAAATATGTTGGATATGGACATTGAAAATAATTGGGTACAGATTTGTATAGTTCCTCGAATAAAAAGAATTTATAAATATGTAAGAAGATGGGTCTATTGGTGTTTAAAATTGTTATGCTATCTAAAGCCACCAATATGCCTTGAGACTGATGTTAGGATTGGTTAGCTCCAAGAATGAAAGCTCTGCAAGACAACTGGACCAACTATAGGGACAAGACTAACCTCTTCACTTCTGGCTCTGCAAAACCAAGACGGGTACACCTAATCTAGACTAAACTTAGCTCTTTACAACACCTTTTACCTCTGGATTTTGAACAACATATGAATGGAAAGTAAGTACTAAATGCCAACCTAGCATTCATTGACTCCTCACTACCATGGGTGCAATAAGAAGAACAACTATAACTGTAAAGAACTTGTAAATGAGTTTGATATAAAGTTTAGGGACATAACATAGCCAAGTATCTCAACATAAATACTAATTCTATATCAGTTCCTTATCCATTGGGACAAATCCTAAATACAATACTAAAATAGAAAACACCTTATAGGCAAAGATTCAAAGCCACGAACATAAGAATTATCGAATCACACACTACAAGATCCTCAAATAGATATCCAAACTGAATAAATGTAATGTACAAAGCATTAATTTGATCTAAGATCAAAGACTTATGTAATACATATATGCATAAGCAAGACTTATACAGTAAGCCAGAAAACTTACAACTCAACAGATAACACAAAGGAGAGACTTAATCATGAGAAAACATATATTAAGTATGATGAAACTAGTTCCTAAATCAGTATGACAAGGAAATATACAATATGACAATATGCAAAGGATGAAAGAACTTTCAATTCTATCTTGACACAATCTGAATTTACATTTTCTATGTCCTAGACTGGAAACAAAATATAAGCCTAATGCTCCTAATATTTCTCCCAATTCTCTAGCCCTTACTAAATGGTCTTGAATATTATTTTATAGGAACAAGAATGCTACAAGCTTAAGACCATTTAGGGTTAGGGTTTAAAACAAATCATGTCAAGCATTCAATTATGTTGTCGATTTGAAACCCTATCTCTTCTCTTCAATATGTACAAATCTGATCTACAATCAATTTGCCCTAATCCATGGATGTGAGCGCAGTACCCTGAAGTGCAAGAAATTCTGAAGGAGAGCTCTGAAAGTAGCTCACATAAATGCATAAATGAACAGGTGTCTCTATACATTTTATCCCTCTGATTATAAAACTTTTTCTATCAACTCTGGACTTGAATGCACTTCCACATATCAAATTTCAATTCCTTTGGTCTTCAACAACTGTGTAGAGTCAATCCATAAGATCAAATCAGGTCATTAATGTCTCTAAGATCAAATATTTGTCGACTGCCAGGAAAACCCTCTATGAATAGATTTGAATATTTAAAGTTTGGTTATAACGGTCAAAGGTGGAACGGACTAAAATTTGGACGGTCGAGCTCGAGCCCTATCTTTAGTTTAAAACATAACCGCTGGATCTTTTAAGTTACCCGGTCTCAAAATAGGTTCAGATACGTGTCATCACAACTTGATGGCTTAATCATTAGATCTTGTGCATCTTCCCTTTAAGTCATCAAGCCTACCATTAGATATGTTCAAACTTGTCTACACTTTAACTTATCTTCATCCTTGGCTCTTAACCTGACTTGAATCTACACTTTAACCTTGACTTTATCTGGAGATTGCGTGACTGAGTAATTTCCAAGTCGCTGAATGTTTTGGTTAACCCTGAGTTTTCTCAAAGATTTCATGCACACCACATGATCTAAACAAGATCTATGTCTCGTGTTAAGTCTCTAAAAAATCTTGTACCTGATCTTTTCCTTCTGAGGTCTAGCAATAACCCATTCACTTGGGTCCACTAACTGCTAGATGTCACTCAGACTTAATGGCTTATACAGTAGATACCGATAATTTCATCATCAAGTCCTTTAAGTCAACCATCGGATCAAATCTAAGATGATTTACTTTTAATTCCTTCCTTATGACTTCAGCTAGACCCACTGGGACACGTTGCATCATGGCTTAATGGCTTGATTGATAGATTTTACACATCTCCACTTTAAGTCATTAAGTCTGTCGTTGCATCTATCAGAACTTGTTAGCATTTTAATCTTCGGTTAAATTTATGAAAGGGGAGCCCACATCATCAGGAGGACAGATGTCACCATTGCTTAATGGATTGATAGATAGATGAACTACATCTTGATTTTAATCCATTATGTCATCCGTTCGATCAAAAAGAAAATGTATGCACTTTATCACAACCTGTAACATATGTCAGACCCACCAAAGACACATGGCACTCGAGCTTAATGGCTTAATGGCTAGATCTTGTGCAACTTGGCTTTAGGTCATTAAGCCAACCATTGGATCAAATCTGACTTGCCTTCCCTTTAACTCCTCTATCCTTTATCGCGGATCTGGACCCACCATCTGCCACTTGTCATATAGGTGCGATGCCTTGATAGATAGATCGAACGCATCTTTAGATGAAGGAATCACGCCCTTTGTAGCATCAAAAAAGACATGCTCGGTAGATGTAAAAGGTAAAGTATTAAATTTTAACGGGGCCGAACTTAGGGAAAATTAAAGTGAACCCCACGCAACTTAGGAAACATAAAACCTAATGGTTTTAAGTAATACAGTGACCCCGCTTGAAAACAACTTAGAAACGATGACGTAAGCAACTTAAGTTACTAAAACGTAACTTTATTTTATAACAACTCATGAGGTTTTAGGGTTTAAGAAAGATTTTCATGAATTTGAACCAAGGGTTTTAGGGCTTTAGGCCATAGACCTAATAAAATTTGTAAAGACCAGAGGAAAAAGCATGGAGCTATGAATTTTTTTTTAATGGGTCTAACAGTGGCTACGTCTGAGGATGTATGCCTCTTGCAGGCATAGCAAGGATTCAAGATTTTTGGGATAAGAAGACCACCTACTGGAAAGGAAACTAACCTACAACATAAAAACTAGAAAGAATATATACAAACTTACTTGTTCATGGATTTTTATCTCTTCAAGAAAAGTAAAGCTTCAGGAACTGTCCATGAACTGGCAATTCCATAATATTTCCAATTAAGTCCTTCAAAACATATGAATTAGAACCCCATCTGTTGTGAATTATGTATGGACCCAACCAAATAGGATCAAATTTGGCATGTTTTCCTTTATTCTCTATTCTCAAATTCCACAATAAAACCATATCATCAGGTTCAAACTTTCTAGCAGTAGTTCTTTTGTCAAATAGGTCTTTGCATTGTAATTGTAGTCTGACATTCCTATCATGTGCTTCCCTTCTTGACTCATCAAGTTGTATCAAATCCTCCAATATGATCCTCATATCATCTTTTAATTCATCATTATATGCTTGGATGAATTTACTACAATATTTGGGGTCAAATTTTGACACCAATTTGTGATGGCACTACCATTTGTGTGTGATTTTTGTGTTTTTTCCAAGTGCCCCCGATGCTGTCATAATAGCGATGGAACTGTCATAATTATGAAACCTGCGTGATTATAAACAAAAATAAAAAGAAAAAGAAAGGGTATGTGCAAGGTCATGGGGGGCCAAAAAGTGGCGATGTGAAAAAAATCCACTTTTCACTCGTCCAAAAGCGCATGAAAACGTTTGCTGACTTTTTAGTAGGCCTGGGTGTCAGTACACTTGGGAAAACCTGACAGCAAATCACAAGCCTAATCGGGTACCTGATATTTTTGGGTACCCAAAAAAAATTGGGTACCTGATTTTTTCGGGTACATAATTTTTTTTTTAATAATTTTTTTTTTTTAATAATTTTTTTTTTCAAATGAACTTTCATAGGACCCCTTGGGACATAGTTGAGTGTTCCAATGTGTCCTTGGGGTCCTAGTACACATTCTCACATGTTAGGACTCCTAGGAAGACCCCATGACCCCTTTTGAAACATTGGAACATTCAAGTGTATCCCAAGAGGTCGTAGGACCCCTTGGGACACACTTGAGTGTTCCAATGTGTCCCTGGGGGTAAAAGAGGGTCCTAAAGGGTCCTAGTACACCTTATCATATGTTATGACCATTAGAAAGTCCCCATGACCCCTTTCAATACATTGGACCACTCAAGTGTGTCCCAAGAGGTCATAGGACCCGTTGGGACACAATTGAGTGTTTCAATGTGTCAAAAAGAGTCATGGAGTCTTCTTAAGGGTCCTAACATGTGAGAAGGTGTAATAAGACCCCTTAGGACCCTGTTTGACCCTCGAGGACACATTGACACACTCAAGTGTGTCCCAAGGGTCCTACAACCTCTTGGGATACACTTGAGTGTTCCAATGTGTCAAAAGGGGTCATAAGATCTTCCTAGGGGTCCTAACGCGTGATAAAATGTACTAGGACCTCTTAGGTCCCTCTTTGACCCTCGGGGACACATTAGAAAACTCAATTGTGTCCCAAGGGGTCCTACAACCTCTTGGAACACACTTGAGTGTTCCAATGTATCAAAAGGGGTCATGGGGACTTTTGATTACCCCTTTTGAAATATTGGAACACTCAAATGTGTCCCAAGAGATCTTATGACCCCTTGGGACACAATTCAGTGTTACAATGTGCTCTCGGGGGTCAAATAGTGACCTAAGGGGTGCTAGTACACCTTATCACTGTCGTAGGACCCCTACGAAGTCTCGATGACATTTTTTGACACATTGGAGGACTCAAGTGTGTCTCAAGAGGTCGTAGGACCCCTTGGGACACACTTGAGTGTCTGAATGTGTCCCCAGGGGTCAAAGAGGGTCCTAGTACACCTTCTCATGCGTTAGGATCCCTAGGAAGACCCCATGACCCATTTTGAAACATTGGAACACTCAAGTGTCTCTTAAGAGGTCGTAGGACCCCTTGGAACACACTTGAGTGTTCCAATGTGTCCCTAGGGGTCAAAGAGGGTCCTAAGGGGTCCTAGTACACCTTATCACATGTTAGGACCCATAGAAAGTCCTCATGACCCCTTTTGAGACATTGGACCACTCAAGTGTGTCCCAAGAGGTCTTAGGAACCCTTGGGACACAATTGAGTGTTTCAATGTGTAGAAAGGGGTCATGAACTCTTCTTAGGGATCCTGATGCATGAGAAGGTGTAACAAGACCCCTTAGGAGCCTCTTTAACCCACGTAGACACATTGGAAGACTCAAGTGTGTCCCAAGTGGTCCTACGACCTCTTGGGATATACTTGAGTGTTCTAATGTGTTGAAAGGGGTCATTGGGTCTTCCTAGGGGTCCTAACGTGTGAGATTGTAATATGACCCCTTAGGTCCCTCTTTGACCCCTGGGGACACATTAGAACACTCAATTGTATCCCAAGGGGTCTTACAAACTCTTGGGACACACCTGAGTGTTCCAATATGTTCCCAGGGTTCAAAAAGGGACCTAAGGGGTCCTAGTACACCTTATCACGGTCATACAACCCCTACGATGTCTCCATGACCCCTTTCGATACATTGGAACACTCAAGTGTGTCCCAAGAAGTCGTAAAACCTTTTGGGACACACTTGAGTGTTCCAATGTGTCCTCGGGGGTCAAAGAGGGTCCTAAGGGGTCCTAGTACACCTTCTTATGCATTAGGACCCCTAGGAAGACCCTATGCCCCCTTTTCAAACAGTAGAAAACTCAAGTGTGTCTTAAGAGGTCGTAGGACCCCTTGGGACACACTTAAGTGTTCCAATGTGTCCCCGGGGGTCAAAGAGGGTCCTAAGGGATTCTAGTACACCTTATCATGTGTTAGGACCCCTAGGAAGTCCCCATGACCCCTTTTGACACATGAGAACACTCAAGTGTGTCCTAAGGGGTCGTATGACCCCTTAGGACACACTTGAGTGTTGAAATGTGTCAAAAGGGGTCATGGGGGCTTCTTAGGGGTCCTAATGTGTGATAACACATACAAGAACCCCTATAAATTACCCATAACCCATTTTGACACATTAGAACTCTCAAGTGTGTCTTAAGTGGTCATATGACCCCTAGGGAAACACTTGAGTATTGTAATGTGTCAAAAGAGGTCATAGTGACTTTCTAGGGGTCCTAACGCGTGATAAGGCATACTAAGACCCCCAAAAAGACCCTATGACCCCTTTTTACCCATTTGAGTGTTAAAATGTGTCCTAAGGGGTCCTACGACCCCTTAGGACACACTTGACCATTCAAATGTGTCAAAAGGGGTCATGGGGTCTTTATGGGGTCCAAGTACGCCTTATCACGCATTAGGACACCTAGGAAGA